>WYDI02040480.1:0-27719 GCA_009867235.2 Psittacus erithacus
GTGCCCCCCCCCCCCCCCTCCCCCCTCCCGGCGGGATGGGGAGGAGAATGGAAAGAATGTAACTCCCACTGGTTAAGAACAGTCCAGTAACTAAGGTATAACACAAACCACTGCTGCTACCACCAATAGTAATAAGGGAAATAACAAGGGAAGAGAATACAACAGTTCACCACCAGCCGAATCAAGCAGAGAGCTAGGCCTTCCTGGTAACTCCCAATTTTACGTCCTGGGCATGACATGCTGTGGTATGGAATACCTCTTTGGTCAGTTTGGGTCAGGTGTGCTGTCTCTGTTTCCTCCTGGCTTCCCCTCCTCTCAGGGCAGAGCATGAGGCTCAAAAAGTCCTTGGTCAGTGTAAACATTTTAGCAGTAAAAACATCGGTGTTATCAGCAATGTTCCCAGATCAAAAGTCAGAAACACAGCACTGCACCAGCTGCTAAGAAGGAGAAAAATGACGGCTACTGCTGAACCCAGAACACCTCTGAACAACATTTTACACTAGCAGAGTCTCTGTGCTTACTACTTTCATTACCAAATATCATGACTCCTCTTGCTCTGAAGCATTTTTCTGTCTAAAGATATGTGCTTATACAACTGAAGGCAAAGATCTCAGATGTGAATTTAACTTTGTTAAAGGAGTATTTTAGACATTCTGTTGGAGAAATGGAAAGACTAATGCTAGGAATGCTTCAAAACTTCTAAGCACATGGATTCAATCCTTGGCATTGCAGAACATGAAAATAATAGAACTGTTGTAATTTATAACTTGTATACAAACTTGCATCTGCCACTGAAATTTTAAATGCCAAGTAGCTGTGTAGTATCACAGGTGTTGTATCTTCTGACAAAGACACACCATCACATATAGGTACCTTCCCTGCCCACACATGTGACTTTCCCTCAGCAGAAAAATCCTCTGTACGCAAAAATATATTTTCATGGTCATTTAGGAACCTAATCACTTACAAATGTAAACAAATATCTAAATGCAGAATTCTTTGCAAAACCTTTTAATAGATAAATCAGACAACTTATTAGAAACTCTTCTCTGAAATCAGACCATGAAAATACTCACAGTATTTCACTGGGGTTTTTTAAATGAATGTTAGTCTCCTTGTTCCAATAATAAGTGGAATTCATCAGAAATGATCCAAACCAAAACCAAACAACAACAAGATGGTCCCATCACAGTTAATCTCCAAGATTTCTTTACAGAGTACAAAAATAAAAAGAAAACGTTCACAGGTCCTTATTACCCAAGGACAGAGTTCATAATGGTCTCCCAAATAAAAAATTAAAAAAAAAAAAATAAAAAAAAAAGCTGTTTTGTTTCTAGAAATAAATGGAAAACCTCATAGTGTGGAAACCTCATAGCAGCCTTCCAGTGTCTGAAGGAGGCCTAGAAAGATGCTGGAGAGTGGCTCTTCACCAGGGACTGTAGCAACAGGACAAGGGGTAATGGGTTTAAACATAAACAGGGGAAGTTCAGGTTAGATGTAAGGAAGAAGTTCCTTACTGTAAGGGTGGTGAGGCACTGGAATGAGTTGCCCAGGGAAGTAGTAAATGCTCCCTCCATCCCTGGCAGTGTTCAAGGCAAAGCTGGATTGAGTCTTGGGTGATATGGGTTAGTGTGAGGTATCCCTGCTCATGGCAGGGGGCTGGAACTAGATGATCTTAAAGTCTTTTCCAATCCAAACCATTCTATGATTATACTACAATTTTTACTGATAGGGGAAGGAACACCAAATACTTTATGTACGGAGTAAAATTACATGTACAGTAATATCAGTTCTCTAATAATAGTAAAATCACAAGAACATGGGCCTTTCTCTCTGCAATTATTCTCTTGAGACTCTTAATAAATGCAGAATCTCAGGTGACTACAAGAACTGGGGTAATGATAAGTCAAAGGTGTGCTGTTAGACTTGTCTTAGTGGATTATATGTAGAAGAAAGGACTATTTTGTGAAAGCTGATAAAGAATATTGTAAAGAATATGGAATAAAAGCCAAAAAAATTATAGAACTCAAGAGCTACCCTCAGAAAGAGAGCTCTACCACTTCCCTGTAGATAGCAGAACTGCCCAAAAAGTAGTTGCAGCAGGCAGGATAAGGAAGGATTTGTGTTACTCCTAAGAAAGAGATTGTTGATTTTTATCTCTCCCAGTCATTTGAGAAATACCATGAAATGGTCTGATATTTTTTATTTTATGGTCTGAGATTTCTATATTTTAGAGATATATATATAATCTTAGCTTCTTTCCTGACCTATTCTTTACATCTTGTAACTCTTGTAACTTTATTAAAAGATGTCAAGATTATTTAAGGTCTTCAGCAGCTCCTTTTAAACTATTGTGGTTTTGCTTCATTTCAGTGTATTTCTGTATTTCTTTCCTTATAGAAGGGGTTAGAGAGTATTTTCATAGTACCTGGAAAACATTCAGGTACTATGAGACCTTCTTTTCATTGATCTTCATGATAGAGAGAACTATTAGAGCAAAATCTAATGGCCTGACCAAAGAAGTCCCATTTCTGACATGCTAAGCCAAAAGCACCCTCAGCCAAATTCTGAACTGAATTTCCAGTGCAGTGAAATAAAGGGTATCTTCTTCTGTCTTTGAGGAGGTAAAAGGAGGAAGAAAACACTTATTCTTTCTGCTCACGACATAGAGACTGTCCAAACAGGACAAGAATCCAGCTGGACCCCTAGTTAGTTGACCCCTCATACCAACAATTTTCACCTACTCGAAACAGATCCAGTGGTTCAGCTAAGGTTAGATGCTGTGAAATGATTCAACAGATTTTTTTCATGTTTATTCATTTTTTGAATTTTATTTTCGTGACCTATTTTTTTTTTCATCTTTCCCA
Source organism: Psittacus erithacus (assembly GCA_009867235.2). Lineage (NCBI taxonomy): Eukaryota > Metazoa > Chordata > Aves > Psittaciformes > Psittacidae > Psittacus > Psittacus erithacus. The sequence continues at coordinate 2,868 of WYDI02040480.1, forward strand.
TTTTGCAGTGATGTTAATTAAGCTTGCCATCAGCTCATATTCATGACAACTTCGCAGACAAGTTATCCAAAATTAATTTTTAGCATAGTATTCATGCGTTTGTAATTCAATGTTCACATATTCCAACACAGTTTGAAGGAAAGTATAAGCAGTAAGTGGATTAGTGCTGAAGATTCAGATGTAGGTAAAAAGGCATCTATCTGTATTTATCAGTAGATTCATCTGTAGTTATTTACAGAACAAGTCAGTGTTAAGATTTGGTTTCTGTTTGTGTGAGTTTATGTCCATAGAAAACATATTGGCCTCAAAAGCTTTAAACGAGGAACATAAAAGCCAGAACATGACATGTTATGCTCACACATGTCAGTGGTAGTTGCTCTGTGATTGAATTGTCTGGGCCCAATGACATATAGTAGCAATTTCAGGTAACACGAACTGTGTTAATCTGGAGACTGTGGGAGAGGTTAGAAAGAGTCACATTTCTAAAACTCACCCTCTGCAGTGAGAAAATTACAGGAGTTTACCTTGATTCCATTCAGTAGGAATCCACAATTGACAGTGCAGTCAGCACGTTCACATGTGCAGTCTTTCCAAGAAGACATGAACTTCACCTGCTTGAGCTGGATTAAATGAAGCAGGGAATGTAGCTACTATAAGGGACTCAAAAACTTTCAGTATGGATGTATGGAGTAATTTGGTAGTCAGTCTAAGGACATCATCCAGAAACTGTGTAACATTTAGTTCAGAAGTCATTGTAAGGAAAAGAAGAAAAGGGGTCTGACTGAACATATTTTCTTGATTTAGTTCAGGTTACAATACTGTTGCTTTTGGATAAAAATATTGTCATCATTCTACTTTTGTACTCAGCTTTGAGGCATTCAGGCGTAGGTACTCTCAGTTGAAGCTAATTACTACTTTAATAATAAATCATGGCACACAGTGATGAGAGACAGAGTACAAGATGTAAATGTCTTAACTTTGCTCTTTTCTGGTTTTAGAAATACAAAGGTCCTGTTAAGCTGTAAATGTAACTTCCCTTTCCCCAGGAATGGAACTGAGTCAAGCCCGAGTGCTCCAAATAGTTTGTCTTTGTAATGTCCCCTCAACTCTCCAAAGATTTCAACAAAAAGATAAACCACTAAAAAGAACTCCAAAAAGAAGTTTGGGATAGCATCAAATATGGCAGCAGCACTTATATTTCAAAATGATCTGATAAGAGGAAAAAAAGGGAAACACCTATAGCAGCAGAATTAAAGCTTTGAGGACTTATGAAAATTAGAACAAAAAGACAATATCAGTATTTAAGCTAAACCCAAAGATGAGAGAAAATACCTACTCTGCAACATAGTCTGCTTTTAAGAACTTTGAAAACGTTCAATACCTAGATTAGATCATGTACAGTAATGACAGTACCTTTCCTTGTTGTTCCTTCATCCTCCATCTGAACTCAATCAGAAAATAAATGAACCAAGAAACAGACTGTTTTGGAAACAAGAGTCCTTCTTGTGCTTGCTTGACACAACATAGACAAGACAGAATGATGATCAATTCATGTTGAATATTTCTGAAAGATTCACTATCAAGCAATAACAATGTGAGGAAGCAGGAGGTGGGAGGTAGAAAGGAAAGGAGAATAGGTATGTGGCTAGAATATGCAGAAGTGAAGGACAGACTGACTGAATATATATTCAACTTTGATTTTGCATCTTGCATTCAAATCAAGTAAAACATGCATGGGCTAACACTACCTCCTTGTCAAAACATAGACCACAAAGTTCTAGAAGACTGACTTTGGGATGTCACAACTATAATCTGGAAGTCTCTGAAGATACTCCTCTTTTACATGTTTTTGTTATTTTTTGTAATTTCTCCTCTGGGGAGGAGTCAAATATCTGAGAGAAACATTACCTGAAGAACTCATTGCATCCATCTGTGAGGGAAGTTTTGCTATCAAGGCTCATTAGCTCCATTCCTTCATAAGCTTTGATGACTTCATCTAGGAAACACAGATGTGAAATGGTAAGCACTGTAGTCAAAAGCTGATTGTGGATGTAATACTGGGAATTAAAGAAATTAATAACAGCCAAAAATTTAATGGTGCCTTTGAATCTCTAAGGGCTATCATGAAGGCAAGAAGGGGCTGTGTGTTGAAACTACTGTAAAGGCTAACTTTAAGTATGCTGCACTAGATATAGACAGGTTGTTTTCAGGGACAGAACCAATGCCCCTAGATGTAAACACAGAAATCAGTATGATCTCAAAAAGTGTAACGTGAAAAATTGCCTCTTCCCACTGGACAGGTCATAGAATGGTTTGTATTAGAAGGGACCTTTAAAGATCATCTAGTCCAAACCCTCTGCCATGGGCAGGAACACCTTGCACTAGATCTGGTTGCTCAAAACCCATTCAACCTGATCTTGAACACCTTCCAGTGATGGGGCATTCACAGCACCTCTAGGCAACCCATTCCTGTGTCTCAGCACCCTCATTGTACACTCTTTCATTTCAAAATAGTTGTCCCTTGTCTTGCCATTACAGGCCTTGATAAAAAGTCTCTCTCCTGCAGGCCTGGCAGAAAGCACAGACCAAAAAGTAAATGTGAACGCAAGAGAGAGACAGATGAAGTACACGCAAAAGTAACAGAAGGAACGAGATATGCAGGGAGAAAAGAGGTTTGAATTTAAAGTGATTGGTTGATGTAAGAAACCTATAAATGAGAAAAGCAGGGCAGGTCATATAAATATGACTTATATATACAGGCATTTATCCCTTTACAAGTGGGTGCCTACTACTGACAAGAAGAAATACATTGATATTTCTCTTCCAAAAGCAACGCGCTTATGCAACCCAATCACTCCCAAGAAGTGCGTACTACCTCACTCTGTTGTCCTGGCAGAGACAGATTGCTTCACCCATAGCAGAAACAGAAACAAAGTCGCTTGCATATGTTTTCAAAGTATGTCTGCAAAAGATCTTTACCTCTATACAGTTAATTTAATCGGGTTGTTCTAGCACCTGATACAGCCTGAGGCCAGAAGTGAGACAGGGTTTTCAGAGAAGAGGCAATATACTTTCTAAGAATGAAGGATGTAGCTGGAATAAAGGGCAATTTTGGGGCACACTTTTAGAGGCACAAACCTTATTTTGAGTAATAGAAGGTGGATTTGGATAGCAGTTGTACCAGTAAAGATGTTTCCTGTTCCTACAAACTACACATTGCTTTCTTTTTCTTTAAAGAACAAAATAAAAGGGTTCATCTTTGCCTTTTATATATTTGATCTTTTAGCCCTATATTACAGCACTGATTTTTTTGAGTTGGCTTTTACAAGTCAAGTCATGCAGAGTGGGTTGTGTGCAGGGAACTCTCCACACCAACTCTTTTCATAATTCTTTTTATTACTAAATAAACTGTACACACTAAACTGAACTCAGACCTGCAACTTACTTCTGAGGCTAGGAAGGAATGAGGGGTACCGCATGCAGAAGCGGCACAGAATGGAATAGTGATTGTTTGTCATTTGACAAAAAGACACTTCAGACTGAATTGCTTAAGCTCTGTTGTACTTTGTCCCCTAGAGAATCACAGATGTCAGAAAAGCTAACATACTATGAGATCAGTGAAACTGGAAGTTCCCATCACTATCTCAGATTTGCTTTTTTCCAAGCCCCTTAAAACAAGCAAAATAAAACAATATTCCAACCCTAGCACTCTGTCATCTGTACACATGGAATTTCAAAAGGAAATGTCCTTGTACAGAGGTACCAGAGGTGTGATGCAACACTGTAACAATGACTTGATACTGAGTGGGAGAAAACCAGATTTTCATTAAAAATGTAATATAAATCACTGAAGAAAAAATATTACCTGAGAAATACCACTATCATTAACATAATTTTGTCCTTCACAATTCCTTTTTGAATATAATTTTTTAGGGATTCTGGTGTACAAGAAAAATGAGTTAGCATCCATAATTCAGCAGTAAGTACAAAAGCCAGCTGGGAATTGGAAACATTACAAAGGGTAATATAAAAGCTCCATCTGACCTCATGAGCATGTGGATCAAGCAAAGTGTAAGCAAAGGTTGGATGGTGGTGGTACGTGATAGTGGGACAAGCTTATCCCTCAGTACTCCTGAGTGGAATTATTTTCTATAATAGGTTCTGGATAAATTGCATTTGAAAAAAAAAAGTCTAGCCACATATTTAAAGTCTTCTTCATTGAATATTTCAGACAATTACAAATATATTTTATTTTCATACAAAACTTTGTTTCACCATGACAAAATCCTCCCCTATGCACCTCTCTTCTTCCAATGTTATGGCAATAAAGATCATTTAATATAAGTGATTCTAATTCTGCTAGACATTTGTTTCCCTCCATACACACTCCCAAGTTTTAACTCACATACAGTGCTCCTGATGTGATTATTAAGAACCCCACAAGTCCGTCATATCTGCTAGAGTCTTCCTTTGTAATGGTATTCATTATTGCTCAAGTCAGTGTAAGGAATAATACATGTTTTGTTCCTTTGACAACTATTCATTTCATTGAGAACAGAAATGTGTAGGCCTGCATAAACACAGGATTTAAGCAGGCAGTGTTTAAATCAAATTTCATTTTAAAAAGCTTGATTGGCATGGCAGTTCTTCATGTGACTGTTTTGCAAATTATAACTTGTATCCAGTAGAAGAAAAAAGTAGAAGTTTGGGGTTTCTTTCAAGCATGCCAGATCAGGCAAAAGAGTTTCCTCCTTTCAAGGGTTTTGTTGTAGTTGCCAGAAGTAGGACAAATACGTATTAGAAAAAAAAAACCCACCCAATAAAAATGTGACCATAACTTATCATTGTGAAATTCAGCGTGCTCTCTGCTCTCACCTGAAGAGTCACTCCACCTGGTTCTCGCACAACTTCCATGTCCCAGCGAACAATATTTTTCTTTCTCTGGGACAGGGTCTGGTGATTTCTGGAGTATAAATGCCAAAGATCATGGGACCAGCATGTTTCTCTAGGTGTGACATTCAATACACCCTGTGGTGCAGACTGTGACCTAGAAGAATGTTTTTTCTCAGAATGTGGCTTTGCCACTAGGCTTCCAAATTTCAGCTCAGTTGGTACCAGAAATAATCCTGCAATCTAGTTTTCAGATTTTAGTCCCTGAAGTCAAACAAGAAAAAAGTCACATACAAAGATTTGAGCTTGTCCAGAAGAATCAGAACAAGGGAAGTTTTATTTTCCCAATAATAGTATCATCTTCTTCCAGTAGAAAAGTTTGTCTTTCCAAGCTACTCAGCCTAGCCTTCACCCTGAATAGCTGGCTCTTCCTTAATGGGATGAAGCAACAGCTGAAGCGACTCAGTTCATGACTGCTCACACGGACCACAGACTGAAAGTCTCTCCATTTCAGGTATGCGGCTCTGCCCTTTTCTTGCACTTCAGGGAAGGTAATCACCTTTGCTGTGTCCTAAAATGTTTTGACATCTACCACAGCAGTATTTGTGTTTTCTGCCAAGACATCTGTCTACTGAAGGATGTGAAACAGCAGCTCATTTCAAACTTTCTGAATAAGCCTGTTTCTGCTTTCCCCTGGACAAAGTAAATTATGCCATTACATGGTGGTTTGTTATTTTTTATGGGCACCATTGACAACAGAAGCCTTTCATACTCTCCAGTAATTTCAATGTCACATACCTATCACTATTCTGTTATGGCAGCTTAATTCATAAAATGATGAATTCTGTATTTGTGGGATGAAGGCTCTTGAGACAATCTCCAGTTTTGTCTCTCCTCTGGTGTTAGCCATATCTTTTCCTCTGCTGTATTAGGCGCAATTTCTAGCACACATGCCTCGTTACCCACTCTCACTTCTTCTAATACATTTGCACATTCTTTACATACTACGAGAGTGCCTTGACACATAATCTAAGCTGAGATGTCGCCAGCTGTGCAGCTACAGGTGGGATGACAAAAAGACAACATCCTCCAAGAGTAGCACAATTTGCATGCTTGTGGCTGGTGGGTAATGGATGGTTGGCATTATGGATTACAGAACTAAAGTGACACCATTGAAAAGAATGACCTTCACGTCTCATACATGATTCAAAGGGAAGGAACAGGACTGCGCTTGTTTGACAGATCTTATCTTCAGGTTTCATGCTTATTCACTGGCTTCATCACCACAGCGGTTTTTCTTTGAGAAAGACAAAGTAGACGTTTCCAAAACACTTCTCAAACTCATTATTACAGCTCACACTGTCAGGTTACCACAGCTGAGAACAAACCTCTTTTCAATTCATCCATGGTAACTGTCATTATTCTCTGTCTACAGCAAACCTTGGTACCGTCAAGGAATCAAACACAATGTAGTTCCCTTAAACCCTCTTTCACTGCAAAGCTAAGATGATTTACTTGGATTTCCTGAAGATAAAGAGAATATGCACAGAGAGTAAGAGAGGCTCATCTGCTCTCTAGGATGATGATTTTTAATGTTAAGCTCTAGCAGCCAGAAGGTGATAAGACTAAGGAACCCCCAGTACTTTTTTTTTAATCTTCCTGCTCAAAATCGACCAACTAAAATAATGCTGTCAGACCTTCAGTTCTGGATTCAGACAGAAAAGCTAACGTCATCTCTTGCGCAGGCTGTGGGATAACTCTCTGCAGTGCTCCCACAAGCCTATTTCATTTCCAGTCAAAGCTGGGGCAGAACTAATGTCTATGTGAAGTTTTGCCCAATGGAGAAATCAGTGCAGCAGCTGAACTGGAGCCCATCCTCTTTCTGCTTCTGCCAGTTCTCTCTCACAATTGACACTTCCCAAACCTAGAAATTTGCCTGACCATTTAAAGTATTCAACATGTGTCTGTGACAGGAAATTTAGCTAATTGTGGGGAGAGCAATTATGTGAATTTTAACTTGTGCACTAGATTTGGGGAAGAGATTTTTCCACATCACAGCTGTTCTGCAAACAAGATTGAAAATCAGCCCAATTATATCATAAACCTGCAGTGCGTGAGTCACACAAAAACAAGGGATGCACCTAATTTAAGATTTTATGTGCACTTTTTCCTTCATGTCAGTCTCAATCATTAATGCCTTAATAACCAGTTATTTCCTTCTAGCTGACACCGAAGAAGTGATTGTACTTACAGAAGAAAAGAGACTAAAACAACTTTGAGATGTACAATCTACCTAGAGAAACAACTCAGAGGAGGACAGGAGGGTAACGGTATTTAACTAGATGATATAACAAGGCCTGTAGTCAACAAATACAGTAGGACTACTCCAATAGAACCAAAGAAATAGGGCTGATCTGGTTAATATTTTTGGTTCTTTTCTTGATTCCATGTCTGCAAACTGCCTAATTATTAGTAGAAGCTGCTAGATTGCAGAAGAAATTATCTATCATGTGAATAAATAACAAACTTCACTTGATTGTGTACTTAAGTTTTCCACCATGGAAAACTATGAAATAATAATATCATGTTTTCATTTATTTCACTAGAATACTTTCCTCATACTGCGTATATCTTCTAGGAGTTTCTCTCACAGCACAGAACAGTACTGCAAAACATGTTTAAAATCACATATGCTATTTTTAGAATTACTGAATCAGGATGAGTACTTCATATGAGCACAAGCCTTTCCAGACTCAGCAAACTCACAAGTTTCTCAGTAAGCTTGTTAAAATGTTCAGCTATTATTATTGCTTTGCTTTTAAAAAAATACTTTTTAAACTTCCAATATTTAAGTATACATTGAGATTCAAATCTATTTTAAAATTACCATTACTTTGATTATTAAATTTGACAGATCATAAAATAGAAAATAATATAAATTTCTAAGACTGTAATATAACTTTAAACCAGTAAATTTCTAGCCTGCATTCAAATTAAACCAAGTCTACAATTTATTCAACATATGTTTTACTGTAAAGGGCTTCAGTAAGAGCAATTCCTTGCTACAACTCAAGTCTGCAGTCAACTGCAGACATCTTTAAAATATAACCCTTCAGTAAAGATGTGATCCTGGCAAGCTAAGTACTCATGTTTGCAGCTGTCACTGCTTTCACAATCGTTTCTTCACTTGCAAGCTTAGGCTGCTCACACCTTTCTCAGTCACACAATCCACAAGACTACACAAAATGCCTGGTTTAAATGCTGTTTCCCCCATATATAAAGTTATTTAATTGCCTCCAAATTATAATTCTTTACAGATTTTTTTATACCAGCATTTCTACAAGCAGTTTTATTACTCTGTGCATCACTAACCATTACACTACTATCATTACACTGCTATTAATTAGGAGACTATAGTTTATCCGCCAATGCATCAGTGATATGTTTAAGACAAAGAGAAACTCAATTGCTCTTTGTTGCTCTTTGTTGCCCAGTTTAATGATGGGTAAACTGTGTTTACCTGTATTCTCTTTTTATCGCAACCAATAAAATGTTTCACGAGGAAGTGCTTTCCAGATTGCTGTTGCCTGGAAGTCTTTCATATCAAATTACCTGAAACTTTCGTATAATCTATAATGTGTAAAAATGCCTTAACAGTTCAGTGTAAGCAGAGAAAAAGGTAGACCTTTCCTATTGCTATCACAGCAAGACTTAGTCTTAGCAGTTTATCCAAATCTGTATTTAGCAGAACTCTCTCCTTGGCCAAAAAGCTTAAGAGTATAAGAATTATTAATGTTCTTCAGTCTTGGCTGATTGTGGGGTTGAAGGCTCACTTGGAGCTACCTCTGTATTTACCACGTGTATTGGAGAACACCTTGCTTAAGACACCATTTTTAACTCCCCTTTGGCAAGATAAGCCACAGTGTCTTTTTAAGCTTGTTTTTATACTATCTTTTTTAGGAGGAAAAAAGCAAACCTTTTTCACCTGCTAATCATCTGAGCCTCTTATTATTGTAATGCTCTGCACAACGATTCTCACCTTGATTGTATTTTATTTTCTTCAGACCCTGAAAGTTTCCATTTGTTTTACATGCTCTCATCCTCAACTGGATCAGTAAGCACAGCTCTACATCATGCCCTTCCAGCTCCCTTTTCCCCACAGTGACTCTCCCTCATGCCCCACCTCACTTCTCCTGGCTGTTATATCCTTCTCTCCCATGCTGCAGGTCCACTCTCAGTCCAGCCCACTTCTTTCACCCTTTGCTTTAATAATTTGTGTATTTTTAAAAAAAAATACTCCTGAAGCTAGCAATACGTGATTCCCCATGGCTGTGTCTCATAGCTGAGTGAATTTTGAACCAAATTTTACTTAAGTTTGCAGCATTAGTCTATCCTTATTAGTCACTGCATGCTCTACCTAGAGAGAAACATCACCTGAGTGGCTATTTAGATAACTATTAAGGACATAGCTTTGTTCTTTTAGAGTAACAATACAGAAGACAGCATATACAGAAATTCCTTAATTCCTATATAATATTTGAAATGCTTCTATATAGCAAATATTTTTAAGTGCATGATAAGTCCAGAAAATTTCAAGAGAGAACAATGGAGTGTTGGAAAATATTTATCGATTTTTCTTAAATAATGCCATTGCAGGCTTGAGCTAAAGATGGGTCTGGGTGAAGAAGCATGAAAGTGAAGCATACTAATCATTCTGTAGATGAAAACAAGGAAGATGTAAAAATAATAGGAGGGAGATTTTAATCTTTCCTAAGTGACAGGCCAATTACTTCTTTTACTGCAAAAAAGTGTGTGTATTTTTCTGTTAGTGAAGACCAAGCTCTCAAAATGGAATGTAAATGGGCTTTAAAAGTGTCAAACATGTTCTGCCTTATTTGTCAAAGCTACAAATATTCTGCCCAGGAATCATGAAATCAGAGTTTTCCACAAGAAATAAATATACAGGCAACTTACCAGTTCCCACAGGAAATTAGTTATAATATTACTTGTGATTTTTCTAATGTACAGTTAATAATCATGTATATTAAAACATTTACTTTATAATTCATGAGATTTGGACAGTAAAGATGTTCTGAAATTGGACATACAATTTTAGAAGCTCATAAATATACATGACTAAAAAGCCATAAATAGCAACATGTCTACCCAGTTAAGAAATGTGCTACTTTTGTGGTTTTATAATCATGCATTGAAATTAGATCAGCCAACTACCAGTAGCTATCGGAAAATAGGATATGTATATACGCACACCCTTGAATATCAGAAGTGATGGCCAATGTGCAATGGTAGCTGGCGGTCTGATTCAATACCTCTTAAAATCAGTAGCATGAGTCAGACTCTAAAAAAAAAAAAAAAAAAAGGGCTCAAACTGGTTCTTCAGTGATGTTTTGGTACCAAAAGGAAAAAGCAGGTTTGGGATTATTATTGCGACAAGCCAGCCAAATTACGAGGTAGAGTCAATTTTGAATTGTTGTCTTCTAGGACTCACCTCACATGTACAGTGGCATATAAACAGGCTTGAATATACTGAAGGTTTGTGATTTAAAGTAGTTCTCCCTATGCACTGAAAAGAAAAATATGCAAAGGTGTTCAGAGATTTTGCAAGAAAACAAGCTAGTGTTCATGGACCTCCATCTCAAAATATTGCAATTCTTGTGGTATTTCTATGAGGCTTTTTAGAATAATCAATGTTAAAAGATATAACTTTTAAAAAGAAAAAACCATGTTGCCAGAAAAATTTTCAAAAGTTCAACTAGAATGCACCCTTGAAAAATGCTACTTAACAAACTCTTAGGTTTTGTTATCAAATGAGACATTTTAGCTGCTTCAGAAAGAAAAACAACTTGAAAATCTCATATTCCCCATCTATATCTTTTTTTTTTTAGCATATTTATGGATCTAATTTCAGGCTAACCGAAGATGTCTAACAACAAGTAAAGATTTCTATGCCCAGTGTTTCTGACAACACAGACAGGAAGAAGTCTCTGCTGCCTGTGTCACCCACTTCCTAACTGCAACCTCAGGCACCTCAGTCACTTTAGCCATCAACAAATTAACAGGATATGTTGGGTAAGTTCACTGAGCCTGAAGTAGTCACAATAAAATCTTCACATATAGGTAAGTGCTATAGATTCCATTAGTTTTTGATTTTGCTTGTAAGAATAAACAGACACTTAATATTATTAATGCCTTTTTAAAATCAAACAAATTTTACTGTGAGTATACACTAATAATTTTATCACTTTCTTTTCCCAGGCAATTCATGTATACACATCTGTCAGAAACCCCTGCAATTCACCATGCAGCAATGGAAACTGTACGAGCAGCAGAGTCTCAACAGAGAACAGCTTTTCTTTTTGCTTTTGCAATTGCTTCTAAGAAGCAACAAGTACAAATTCCCTTACTGAGCACATATCGATTTTCTTTTCTGCACCTTTTACATATGTAAAAGGTATATTTTACAAATACTCCTCTCCAATGTGGAGCTCTTTTCACAGTACAAAAGAATGCTTATCCAGGGCAAAAGTCAGCAAGATGACCCTATGGCTTGTTTAGAAATCAAGCTACAGAGGTATACACGGGGAAAAAAAAAGAGGCAGCAATGTAATCTTAGCAGGCAGTTCCTACCCATGCTGCTTTCCACTTGGTTCCTGTGTGATTTTTATTGCTCATAAATTCTACCAAATTCTTAATTCCTGACTATATGTTGGTATGGACTTACTGCCTGGAGCAGCTTGGAGACCGCGCACAAGTACAGCTCTATGCAGACAGGGGTTTTTGTTTCAAGTAAAGTTGAAACCTCTTCAAGGCAATGCCTTTGAATCCCTGGATCAACTGAAATTCTTGTTGAGTCTGCTGAGCTTCTCACTGGATCTAGGAATTTAACCAGCCACCACGAGTCTCTAAAACACTGTACTTGATAGACAAATTATCTAAACAGTAACCCATCTCCTCCAGAGCTTTCTGCTGTTGTTTCATGCTCAGTTTAAGCTCACGTGCACAATATCGCTGCTGAAAGGGGGGTCCAGCATCTCCCATGTTATCTGTACATTGCTGCCTTATATAACTGGTCCAAGCATACAGGCAGCTAAATGATAAACCAGGATGAGGAAATGCACCAGCTGAAAAGAGACCTGGGAGAGTGTGGAAGTTTCATCAGGGATTATGTCTGCTTCTGCCAGTAGAATGAAGGGGCTAGTCAGGAGTGGGAATTAAGTGGCACAACATCATCAGGTTTTAAGACTTCATTGTGTTCTACCCCAAACTCTTTCTTCTATGTTTTATTTCTCTCTTGACTCCATGATTCAATAGCTCCCTCCTCTAGTGTTTCTGTCTGTAGAGATTATAATTAAGAAAACACTTACAGAAATAACCAACTTGTGAACTTCTATTTCTCAGCAACTCACTGTTCTCAGTGCTTCTCATTTGTTTGAATTTCTTCCTGATGAGATACAATGCTAGAGCATGCAGCTTCTTGTATCTGACAAAACTGTTTGAGTTAAAACTAGGGCCATGTAAAGGTCATAGAAAAATCCTGCAAGGCACAGAAAAAACATTCTGAGCAGTGTGGCACTAAGGCCATGTACCCAGCATCCCAGGAGACTTTGATTCCAGTTTCTCTTCTAAATTAGGCAGAACATGAAGCTGAACCTGCACTTAGCACAAGCCAGGTAAGTGCTATAACCCTACGCTCCCTTCTGCCTGGGAGAAAGATGGGCCTTGCTGTTTTCTTTCAGTGTTTCCCACTAGGGAACTTTTGATGAAACTAATATATTGCCACAAAAGCTTTTTAGCTTAAATGTATCTTTCATTTCTGATGAAAAGCCACTCAGGAAAAAAAAAAAAAAAAGAGAAATACCACCTGATTCTTAAAAAAAACCCCAGGAGATGCTGTTTATTGCTTAGGCTGGATAAAGCTTGGCTCATACAGGGGTGGAAAAAAAACGAACACCCAGAGTGTTTTCATATTTCACAGGGAAAGAGAATTTTATTCCCTACAGCAGCAGCATCCTCTGCTCCAAAAGGCTGGAGCAAAGGAGAAGGGAAAAGAAAAAAAAAAGGGAAAATGAAGAAGACAAAAAATCCTCTTCTTATTCTGGTATTGAAAGAGATACAGGAAACATGTGAGGGACCAGCTCACCAGGAAGAAAGACTTCCACCGACACTGCTTCACACAGGTCAGCTCAGTGAGCACACAGTGCAGCCTGTGTAATGGAAAATAACACAGCCTGAGAACAGCCAGGGCTTGTGCTGGATAAGACAGGAAGGGATTGAAGAGGAACTGCAAAGTATGTGGGGAAGGTGGATGACACTGAAGGTTTCTGTCTACTGACAGGGGTAGAAATTTTGGTTAATGCCTCTTCCAGCAGTGCTTCATAAGGCCCTTGGGAAGGATATTTTCAATAGGGTCTGGGATTTTTGTAAGTCCATGGTGTGATCTAGCTCATGGCTGCTTTTCCTGTATGATTAAATCAATTATACCATTGTATTTACCATTCTGAGGAAGTATTTCATGTTTTCCCGAGGCTCTGAGATTAAGTATTTTGATAGCTAAACAGTATCTGCAGTCTGTTTTTTTTCTGAAGGAGTGCCAGACAGTGAGGGATTGTGCAGTTGGATTTCTGAGGATTAGTTACAAAAAAAGAAAGAAAAAACTAATACAAGTAGAAGTAGTAGCAGGAACTATGTTACTACATAGCATTGGGAAATGACAGTCTGACTAATGCATGAGCTGTTATTAATATTAAAAAAATCACTTAAAAAACACCAAAAAACCATTTATGTGGAATTTTAGAAATAGATAAGTTTTCTGTACAAACTAGAAACCACTTAGATTCTTAAGCCTTATAAATTACTGATTTTTAACCAAAAAGCAGATGTAATACTTTACTGACTGTATACTTCAACCACCATTTTATAGCTTGTGCCTAAATTTAGACCTTGTGTATAGATTTACTCTTCTACTAATGCATTCTAATATCACAACCAATTCCTCAGAAAAGACAGTTTGAAGACTTCTGCAAACAGCTGGCTGAATTAAATCTTTGCAGTTCTAACCTCAAAGCTTAATTGATTACAGTGAAGATTAAAGCAGACATATTTCAACCCCAAGATTTATTGGCTACCGTACCAAAGATAGGTTTCTATCACACTAAGGTCAATAAAGACTTTCTACACTTGCAAACAGCAAGGAAATACAATATAATTGTACTTCAGAGTTAGATGAATATCAGTAAAGAAAGGACTGTAAATCCACTTAGCTAGCAGAAAAATACACTATAGATTCAACAATTGAACAGAGAACTGAAAGCAGTACAGAAAAATTATTTTAGATCTATAAATTTCGTTGGATTTAGAGCTAGCATGATGCACACAAATGGGTGAAAAATAACATTACAGGATTTAAATTACTTTGTTTTTCAGTTACCGCTTAAAATAGCATCCATTTAAATATTAAAGAAGATAATAATTTGGTGCATTATAAATAATTACAATGGCTTTTAGAAACCAGAGAAACATTTAGAAGCTTTATGCTACCTGAACGTTATGGCAATGATTTTGCAAAGAAGGAGTAACCTTAATCAGCCCAGAAAATTCTTTCAGTAAAAACCTACCTGAAAGCAGTTTTGAAGAATTATTTCTTTCCAGTCTCTCAGAGGTTCCCATTGTCTTCGCCTGCTCTTGGGTCTTTGCAGCAAATGACTGCAAAAAAACATCCATGTAAAATTTAAGAGTTTTTGTCTGTCCTTTGAATACATCATTGCGCACATGTCAAGATCATTGCAATAGGGTCAAGTAGGATTGTTTGCCAGCACAGGAAAAGTGGAAGATTAAATATCAATACAACTGAAAAAAATGGATGAAATGTAAAGATGTCAGATTGTCTGAAATCACAAACAAAGACAAAAACCTGCAGAAATCTTCTTTAGACCAGAGGCAAGATGAAAGACTGATAAAGTCTCAAGAAAAGACCAAAGAACCTGACAATACTTTCAGGAAAGAACAGCCATGGCTACAAGCATGGGTGGAAGTTGCAAGCACAAATAAATACTGTGTGGAGACTAGACTGAGAGCAGATGAGGAGGGCATGGGGGTGTTGGTTAGGGAGCAAAACTTGTACTGGTAACATGCTTTTGTGGCCCAGAAACCACCTGTATCCTGGGCTGCATTAAGAGGATTATGACCAGAAGGTCAAAGGAGATGATCCTGCCCCTCTACTCTGCTCTCATGAGAAGCCACCTGCAGCCCTGTGTCCAGCTCTGAGGCTCCCAACACAAGGGGGCCATGGAAATACTTGAACAGGTCCAGAGAAGACCACAAAATCAGAAGCCTGACATCTCTTCTATGGAGAGAGGGTGAGAGATTTGGGCTTGTTGGGAGAGTTGGATTGTTGAGAGTTGGGCTTGAGAGAGAAGGCTCTGAGGAGACCTCTAACAGCCTTCCATTACCTAAAAGGGGCCTACAAGAAATCTGGACAAGGACTTTATACAAGGGTGTGTTGTGACATGACAAGGGGAATTGGCTTTAACCTGAAAAAGGGTTTAGATTAGATACAAGGAATAAATTCTTCACTATGAAGGTGGTGAGGCACAGGTTGCCCAGAAAAGCTGTGGCTGCCCCATCCATAGCAATGTTCAAGGCCAGGTTGGACAGGGCTTTGAGCAATCCAGTCTAGTGGAAAGTGTCCCTGCTCATGGCAGGGGTTTGGAACAAAATGAGATTTAAGGTCACTTCCAACCCAACCCATTCTATGATTCCATGAGTCTATGATTCCCTAGTACAAAATAGTCAAATGCAGAGCAAGAATGTCTGTCCAAAGAACAACTGAGTAATGAGAAAACAGGCTCCAACAATTGTATGCAAGTCTCTTTATAGTGTTTCATCCATCTTCCTATTTCTCTTGAGCTAATTAATGAAAAGAGCAGTCTAGTTCTTCCTTTTTTTTTTCTGAAATTTGTGTTATGTCAATTACTAGATGGCCTGTAAGAGGAATATTGTTAGCATCCAAGGAAGTATGTAGTCTGTGGGACCAAAGGTCATCCAAGGAGCCTGTAGTAGGTCAGAAGTTCATGCCATCATTGTACAGGAGGAGCTGTGAGAGATGGAAGAGTGTCACATAAGGAAAAATCTGAAATTAAAAAGGTCTAATGGACTGGGGCATATAACCTGCACATTTCTAAGTGTTTTGCTTAACTCAATGTTTCATTGCAATATTAGAGGTCATGACACAAGTCGAGTCCAAGAATGACAGCACTAAGACTTCCTGGTGTGAGCTATTGATGGTTCACTAAAGTAAGCAGAGTGATGTTGATTTACATCAGGTTATTGCCTGGTTTGGATAGCTCTGAGAGCACAGGTGTCACTGTAGAAAGGAACATGGAAACACTATTCTGCTCACAGAAACCTGAGTTTACACTGAGATCATGTGTTTGCTGGCTGCCTTAGCGCAGTTATGCATGTACGAGAACAGTTACGTGTTAACTTTGAGACATTACCGTTGCCACAAGCCAAATACAGTGTGACAAAACCTTCAGATTTCATGGAAAATTATGAGATTAGGTATAACTACTATGCAGACTTTTTGTCTGAGGTCACCACTAGCAGCTCTTTTTACCTTTGTGAGAGATTTAAATTCCAGTGCATGATATTTAATGATAAATTCTTAAAATTCATACAGCTTTTTCACTTGTAGTTTTTGTTTGGGTTGGGGTTTGTTTTGATTTGTTTTGTTGTGGGGTTTTCTTAGAGACTTGCTTTGAGTATGTGAAACATCCTTTTACTTTCCAGCTAAAGGTTGTCCTTTCATAGCTATTGCTTACCTGCAGTACAAAAACAAAGGCTAGCAATTGTGATTACAGTTCTTATAGTCCCAGAACTCTGATAAAACAAATCCAGCCCCTGTCCAAAAGCATTATAAGTTGAGTAAATAACAGCAACAATGTAGATATAAATCAATGCTTCCATAATAATCATTAATGGTTTCTAAATCGATTTACATAAGCATATGCTTCTTTGTAGGTGGTTTTGAACTGAGCTGTCTCATAGGAGCGTGTCCACCAGGAAACGGAACGGCTCAGATGTAAATGATTCAGATGTATCATCAGGAACAATAAGATCCCAATGCATTTAGTCATATTTCACTGCCTCCTACATAATTAATTTAATTTATTTGCTATACTCTCAATCCTCTTCTCCATTAGTACCAAAAGAAGTGAGGCTTGAAAATTACCTAAGTACCTGTGGGCATAGAAATTATGACAGGAGAATGTACAGATACATGGTGTGGTGGGATTATTTCACATGGCTGTGACCACCCACTTTTTTATACCAGCTATCTTGGCTCCCCTCTTTACTGAATGAGGCTCTCCTAGGAAAGGAAGAAATGCCCTCTGGCATTGCTTGTCTATTGGGTTTGGATCTAATAAGTCCCCCTAATTCCCATTGGCTAAACATGCTGAATGCAAGTTATACTAGGCACAGAGCTTCTGGTAAAATTTAGAACACCTGAGTACAGGCCCAAAGGCTTTAAATTATTAGATTCATTCTTAGGGACCAGAAATCATGAAGCTCAGGTTAACAAATCTCTGTATTGATGGATCTGAAGGCAAGTAAATTTCATTTTCTTTTAGACAGTTTACTGGCTATTAGTATCACAAATTCTGTTCATTATTGAATATTCCAAGTCTGGGTCTTTTCCTATGTGGCACATGCTGCTCAAACAGCAAATTAACCTGGGAGCTCTCTGTTTTCCATTGCTCTAGGCTAAATGGCAACTGAAAGTCTTAGAGGGAACTGAGGGCCCTGAATGAAAATTATCTCCCAGTATAAAATAGGTGTTGCTGGCCATCGAATGTGTTATTACCAAAATAAGAACTTCCCTTGTCTGTTTTCCTTCTTTTTCTTTTTTTAAGGACTGCAATAAATTACTTTGACATACACCATGATTATACAAAACATTACCAAACTACATGGTGGCATAAAAAATACACTTCTTAAAATCACAAGCAACACTACACAGAGAAGGGCTGCAGGCTCATTGGAGGACAGGTTTAAAGTTCAAAATTATTTTAACAAACTAGGAAAATACTCCAGAAAAAAAAATTAGATGCCATTTGATAAAGAGAGCTGTAAAGTTTAATACTTGGGCTGGAAGAATAACCTGCAAAAATATTGCGTAGGAAACAATTTACTAGGCAACAGTAATGCTGAAAGGAAGCTAGGAACTGTAATAGCTCACAAACTCTAAGCTATTGAAGGAAAGGAAAAGGCCAAAGGGGGATGAATAAGTGGATATATTCTCTACTGGAGACGGGAAAAATGCCTCTCCTTTCAGAGGCTGGGACCACAGCATTAGCTGTAGTTCATATTGAAAAATGCACTTCAAGAAATATAAGGATAATGGTGCCCAGTGTAATTTTCTTATTCCTCTCTATAGATATTTTCTTTGCTTTAAAAATGTCCAGAATGTGCACACAAAATACCATTGCTAACTGTATTCAGGAATATTAGAAATATTTCTGATTTATGGTTTCCGATTGTCATTTCTAATGTTTTCTGTTTTATTGTTTCACATTTAATGCAGAGGTGACCAAAAAAGAAATCTCTCACATCAGCCTGGAATTTGACATGGTTTTAATAAAATATGAAGTAACTGTTATTGCTGTATTCATTCTATGCATAGAATAACATTAAAAATGGATGTGTAAATACTGAAATATTTCATTCTACTTTGCTGACCTGAAATGAATCGTTTAATTTCAGCTGGCCATTAGCTGAGTTGGCCATCTCAGCCACTTTGCTGCCCAGAGGGAACCACAAACCCATGCCTTTGGACAGACTTCAGTTCCCGTTACGTATTGTTGTCTCAAACAGACAAAAGCTAAGTTTGGTCAGAAACAAATGATTTCCTGACAGAGAAATTTACTGACAGGCTTTTCTTTCACAGAAACTCTGGAGTAAAAGGAAAATCCATTTAGTAGAGAGAAAGCATTTGAAATTGAAACAAAGATCCTCAAATTTTTCTCTTTAGCAGGGGGGAAAAAATAATCCATCATGACTAAGATTACTTATCATCTCCCAGAACTAGAGGTTTATCTTTAAATAGTCATGCGTGCAGACTATCCCACATAAAGCCCAGAAAACCCAGCACTGCTAGGCATCCTTTTTAGGGAAAAAGATCCTATTCTATATATTCTCTTCATCGGCCTGTTGACTCATTAAAACAGAAAAGGTTATGCTTTGATTTTGACTCTGAGTAAAACAACATGGATTTCAGGGATTTCCAACCCTTTTCCAGCAAGATTTAGATTCTGCAGCTTGAATGTGAGTTCTGCCATTGACTTTCAAAGGTATATTTGCAGATCAGCTTATTATAATTTGCACTGAATTATTAACTCTGAGCTGAGTGATTAATTCAAAATGCGCGTGCTGGTTCTATCAGAGCATACTGTGCTCTACAGAGCAAATGAAATAAGAGTAGATTGAGAGGGGCAGAATTTCAGCAACTTCTCTGCTGACCCCTGCAGGCACAAGCTGATTCTGTCAATTTTTACCTTTGACTACATCTATTTTGTACACTTTTTGCACAACACAGAGCTCAGGAGGAAATTAAATATGGCCTAAATCTACATTCTAATGTAATTCTAATGCACCACATTATTTCTAGTAATAATCTTCCCCCACAGAAAGAACTGATGCATATTATCAAGCATGAGTATATTTAATCATTTTAAAATGAAATGAGTTCATTAAAATATTCGTTCACCTCAAAACAGTATAAGTCAGAGGAATGGATGAGGAAATAATTTTGCCAGGGTTTTCAAACAGCACAAATAGAAATTAAAGTATTCAATAAAAACAATTATATTCACATTTCAGTTTTCAAAATTTTGTCTTTTTTTTAGACTTTGACCAGTCTACCCTTTTGGGGTGTATCTGTATCATTCATAGCTAGCATCATCAAAGTTAGTGTTTTCCAAACTTTCTATTGCCTGGGTTTCTTTCCTGGCATCCTCTTTCTGCTTGATTAACTGCTTCCTCCAGCCCCTCTGGGCTGCCTCCTGAGCTCTCCAGCTCTTGGAAACTTACTGTTGCTTCTTTCCCCCTCCTACTCCTAAGCCACCTCACTCATTCTCTTCCACATATTTGTAGCCCTATTTCTTACTTCCAGACCTCTGCTTTTGCCTCCATGCTCAAATATATTTTCCACAACTACTCTACTGTTCCCTTTTTACCTACCTCCACATTGCTTTTCCTCTCAGCGAGTTTGCCTCTGCTTCAGCTCCTCGCATCTGCGACCTTCACCTTATCTTGGACTGGTGTGCCCAGCTGAGCTCACTGCTGAGCTCTCTGTCCTGCCCCAGTGTACTCCACACCGTTACCAGTGCCTAGAACCCTTTCCTAGCAAGCAACACCCATCCACTGGGAAGAGCTTAGCAGCCCTTTGATTATACTATCATCTTCTGCTGTATTCATTCTAATGCTATCTCTGCATACAGAGATCAAAGTGAAAATGGAACATTTGACAATTTTCTGAGTTGTAAAAGATCAAGAGTTCCTATTCATGGAAACACCACACCATATTTAGAACAACAGTTAAAAACAAACAGCCAACAAACAAAAAAATCTAATGTATTAAATTTGTTTTGGAAATCAGACACACAGTTTTACTGGATGGAAGAACTGGTATCAAGTCCTAATGACATATAAATATTTCCTGTGACAAAATGGATAAAACGTTCTTTTTTGCAATAGTAGGTATGAAATTGTACAGCATGAAAAAAACCAATCTTTTTTTAAGCACTTCTGTTTCTTTTAACTGTTTACATCATGAAGCCTAGTGCCTTTCTGAAATAGATGAGTAGTAAACGATAATTAACCACAGTTCCTTTCTTAAGTGATCAAACAGTGCATGCAGACCTCAAATAAGCTGGATGTAAAAAGCATTATTCCTCTAGCCAAAAATCACATTGTTCAGGTAAGTGTGGATTACATAAATGCTCAGTGGTCTCATCAACTACATGAAACTTGGACCACTATTCCTTGAATACTTGTTCTTTCACTCTAACAAGATCACGAGAGTATAGTATGACTGTTGATAACTGCTGTATTTAAGCAAAATTTTAGTTGCCCCACAAACTGAGTATAATGGAGGGGAATCCATGTAACTATTTAATCACACTATTTCATTGAAGAAGAAAATAAATCAATTTATCTTACTGAAACAGATGGTGAATACAAATACTAGACAAAAATACTCTTATCAGGAGTGTTTTTTAGAATCAGATTTTACTGCAGCTACTAAAGAAGAAAAAGCCTATAAAAAAATAACATATCACTCTACCTAAGAAAAATAAAGTTTCCATCCATCTTCAGATATATACCATCAGGTTAGATTTTCAGGCAGAGAAGGACCAGTCAGTTTTCAAACTTCAGCTGGCATTTTCTGTCTGATTATTCTTATTTCCTTAGACATAATACTGAAATAAACATAACATTCCAGGCATGTATGAATTTATAGCAAATGGAAATTCCAGGAACAATATTTGGATCCATCTTCACATTAAGAAAATCTGAGGATTACAACTTGTACAAATCAGTCCATGCCGGAGACCTCTGACTGTGGACAAGATTTCTTGATCTATGCAAACTGAAACAAAGGAGAATAAATTAATGGCTGACTGAAAGGCCAAGAGATTCTAGTTAGTTCTGAATTAAATCTATGAAAAGGAAAATTAATTCTGAATATCAGGCAATATTTTTTAATTATGTATTCTGTCAAACAACAAGGTTATGTGCACCCATGAAAGCAGCATTATGAGGTGACATTTTATAACTGGGTGTGCAAACTAATCTTAAGTATCCTTCAGGGCATAATTTTGCACTGGATAACACACAGAAATCGTATTTTGGTTTTAGTTGTTTCCATGATTCTAAGATTAACTGGAAAATCACTGTTCTTTAACCACTCCCTTCTCTATGAATACTTTTCTATCAGGTTATTGTTCTTTGTCAAATCTCCCCTTTCCTTGAGTATTTCTGGTAAGACTGGACCTGCTCTGGATTTCCATATGTGCGGCGATTGTAGGCGTGCAATAGACAGCAGGAAGATACGAGTCAGCTGAAAGTGCTCTTTAGAACCATTAGATACCTAATGGCATATCCTTATGTGCCTAAACGCAGAAAAATACAGCTCAAATTTTCATCTCCAAACTTCCTGTATCTGCTTCAGAAATGTCTTTTTCTAAACACTATTGTTCTTTCCAGATTTATTAGCTTCAGGGAATAAAAACAAAGTTATCATAAAATATGGTAAAAACTACAGACTTTGACTAGATAACTGCCCTTTGCTCATGCTCCTCCTCTATCCTTACTGCCATGGGTCTTATTCCTGGTATGTGGCAGTGAACTGAAAAAAACCATGACTTTGCCTACAAAGACAAATCAACAGATAAATGCTTTCAGAAATTCAGTTTAATGTGTTCTCTGGGAGCATTTCTATTGTCCTTTCCCTATACACATGTATTTATCATTCTCTCTAATTTTTCAGTTTGAATTTGTCCTCTCTAAGGGTATCATTCATTTCTACATTGCTCTTTTTTTCTTAAGGTGAAGAGGAAGTCCTCAGTCAAGTAGACTTTTCTGAGAACAATGAAGGAAAAATACAAGGCAACAAGACAATGTTAGGAAAACCCCCACAATTCTGTGAGAAAAATCTGTATATTCTTTATCCCTGTAAACAGCTGCAATATCCTTAGGGTGTTTGGCTCTGTGCTTATTTAGTCATACAGATGCAACCTAGTCAGTTGCTCTATCTGAGGAGAGATTTTTATCTAGCTACCCAATTAAAGAAATTTGGAAATAGGTAGACAAAATAACTTATCTAGTTCATTGTTTTTTCCCTGAGGGCAGGTAAAGAACAGCCTTTTTTTCTTTAGGTATAAGTAATATAAATCAAAAAAAGTAAGTAAATTGCAGTTCCCTCTCTTTATATCAAAATTGCTATACTTTCCTATTTCAGATTAATAACTTTTCATTATTTGGGCTAATTTTATTTCAGCGTGTTGTTGTTCTGTTCATTGTTAATTCAAATATTATGAAACTTTAACTGGGGTTTGTTTTCTTTAAATGCATTTTAAATTTCTTTAAATAGCTGTAAATCACTGTTCCACAGAATCTGAAAAGCAAATTAATGAGAAAAGTATTCAACTACTAGGTAAGTGCACCCAAAATAAGAGTATGTATGTATCCATGACTGAATAAATCCTCACACTAAATATTTCCTGTTACAAACTCACCTAGAGAGTGTTATTATGAACAATTCAGTTTGTAATTTCGGCTCAGAAAGGCCATGGTTCAATCTTTCTGTGCCAAACTTCTGTGCCAGTCAAAATGGTGATCTGTACCAATTTCTTGCAAAGATCTATAACATTCAGAAACTGGCAAAATTAGTGTACTATTCAGTTTTATTATGTTGCCATAATGTCGGTATAGTTAAATAATTGAATGATTGATGGATGGTGTGGTTAAAGTGATAGGTTCGACTGAGAAAAGTAAGATATTTCAATACTTTTGGCCAGCAAGTCAGAGATAGTGGGGTAGTGACACAGCAAGTGAAATGCTTCTTTCTCTGGGTTTTCCCACTAACTTCAGGATGCTGAATGAGTTAAATCAGGCAGGTTGGTGGAGATGATGGAAGAGGTACTATAAGCACTTGTTCACTGACTAAAGCAGTTTTTCTGGCTTTGAAATGATCTGATCCAATATAGAAAAGAATTTCCTATTCCAACTCAACCAGAATTTTAAAGCCACCCTCAAGGATTCTGAATCAGAGGTAACATGAAAACTGCTTTTAGCAAAACTGAGGGAAAGAGCATTAAAACTTCAGAACTCTGCCAAACAAAGCAAACAAACAGAAATCCCAGAGCAGAATTATTCTCAATGAAGTCCTACATTAATGCTTGATCTGTTGAGCCATAGGGTACCTCCTAGGCAAGTTAGTTCATTTTTTTTCTGTACTGCAATTTCCCCACATATAAAATAGGACAGCAGCATTCACTTAGTTGCAGTGGTTGAGGGAATTTAAATCCTTCACACATCCACATTTTGCAGGCAGTGACAAATATCCATTTGCATAGTCCTGGGCTAGGGAAGGTATAATTAATCATAAAGAACATTAATCATAAAGAAGAGATCAAGCAGTTCTCTGAATTGTTCTGACGAAGGTTATTAAGAATAAAATCCAATATGAGCCTTCAGTCTACTTGCACATTTTCTCCAGCTTTGGGCATCTAGTTGACCTGCCTAAACCAGAGGCACCATCACACTCAGCTCCCTCTACAGCCTTTTGGGAGACAGTGATGCTCCAGACTACATTTCAGACACTGTCTGGTAAGAATCACCCTCTGCAGCTGCCTCCTCTGTGTACACAGCTTAAGGTGAGCACTTCAGGTGCTTCAGTTGGAAACTAGTTAAGTAGGAAGAACCTAGGTGATAAATCCAAAATTTGTGGTAGGTATCCCAGTGTAATTGGGATCCAATCCAATTTTGAAATCTCCAGAACTTATGCATCATCTGTAATGAATTCGCTGTGTAAGTTCTTGCACTAACAATTACAACCACACAGATTTCTGTGTAACAATACATGCACTGAAAACTCCCGAGTAAAGATGTTTTTTACCCCAGTTTCACCTTATGCTCATGTGTATGTCTTAAAGCACAAACATTTACATACATCCAATGTGCATTCATAAACATATGTCCTGGGTTCAGCAGTAGCAGTCATTTTTCTCCTTCTTAGCTGGTGCAGTACTGTGTTTTTGAATTTCAGCCTGGGAACAGCGCTGATAACACCGATGTTTTTAGGTGCTGCTCAGTAATGTTTACTCTGACCAAGGACTTTCTGAGTCTCATGCTCTGCCAGGGAGGAGAGGAAGCCAGGAG
>WYDI02040486.1:0-17168 GCA_009867235.2 Psittacus erithacus
GGAATGGGTTGCCCAAGGAAGTTGTGAATGCTCCATCCCTGGCAGTGTTCAGGGCCAGGTTGGACAGAGCCTTGGGTACCATGGTTTAGTGGTGTCCCTGCCCATGGCAAGGGGTTGGAACTTGATGATCTTAAGGTCCTTTCCAACCCTAACTATTCTATGATTCTATATAAACACAATTTAATTGAAACTGCTATGGCAACCTACATGTACAGGATTGGATTTTGTAACAGAGATGTAATTTGAAGCAGTGATGATATGAGCTTGCAAACAAATCTACTCAATATGCAACTCATTAAATAATTTTAAAAGTCGCTGTTCTTTGATTTATGTAAAAATAGTCTTTATGTCCAATTATACAGGTTTTAACATACATTTATGATCAGCCTTCAGCCTGATTCAATAACCTTCATGCAGCTTCTGAGGAGCTTATTTAAGTAGGCACAAAGTCAACAGGAGTGCAGAGGTGCTTAAAGACTAACAAACTAAACTAAGGTTTAAAAAAAAAAAATAATCAAAACTGAGGCCAGAGGGGTCTTTGCTGAAAGAAGCAAATGTGTAATTAAAGTTACATTCTCATTCACAGACTGAAAAAATTGAAAGGAGAGACTGCTCTAAATAATGCATTCTATTTCTAAATACTTTGTACATAGTCCTTTTTCATCATCTGACGTTACCATGGGGAAAATTGCTGCATCTCTTTTAATAAAAGTTACATCTCTCATTTGCAGTTTCCCAATCTGTTTAATCTGAAAGCTTTTTCATCTATTCCCTGTGGGTGGAACTCCTTCTTTAGACCTTTAATTAGGTGGTGTTGCCTTGACCACTGTAGCTTAGATTTAGTTAACTATTCTAACTCTAAAAGTGCCACTTGCGTATTTGCACTTCAACATTGACCCCACAAGTTTGTCTCAGAATTTGCTACAGTGTTTCAAGCATTGAGGTTTTTTTCCCCAACTTGCTGCAGTTCACTGTTGGGTTTTTTTTATTCCTGAGAAGGCCAGTATCATTCTTTGATGAACATTGAACCTGTCTCAAAATACATCACTGCCTCTTCTGAATGACACTGAATAATTGGTTAACTGAAAGTACAGGGAGTTCACTTCCATCTTCTGCAATGGGCTTTTCCACAGATCTCAGTACACATTTCCAAATTAGCATTACTATAGATGACAAACAGAACTTGTTGGTGTGATTTTTCTGCTGAATATTTAATGTACTTTTTATACTATCAATGATGAGAATTCAGTGAATCGCTTACAGGCATTATCTCAAACACCAGTGAATATCATCCTTCTCTGAGTGTGCTCGAGTTAAAATAACAAATATATAGCAGATATCTCCCAACAGAAGATATCTAATTTACTTTAGCACGGAAACTTGAGGTCATATTTTCACGTTGATCCCTAACTTAGGGCACTGGTACGTCTTTGTGCATCTTGAATTTTCATTTCTATGTAAATAAGTCTCTGATTTATGGCACTATTAAAAATATTACTTAATGACTCCTATTTTTCAAAATTGCTTTCACAGCATGTAAAATTAGGTAAGCAACAATGCCTGAGCCTGCATGCTGGCAGGCTAAAAAAAAAAAACAAAAACCAAAAAAATTTCAAAAGAGCTTATTTCTCTAAAAAACCCAAAGAAATAGATCTATACATTTAAATGCTCATTATCTTTAGCTGGTTCTCTCATATAATAGATGCTGCCCAGGCTCTTCACTCACATTTTTCTTCCAGGGGACTAAGGGATTTGTGGTAATAGCTGAAGCTCACATCTCAGTTTCACTGAAGGCAGACACTGGTAACAATGCTACATCTACAAACTAAAAGAATTAAATGAAAAAAAAAAAAAAAAGGAATAATGGTGTATCATTCTTCAACAAAAATCAAATTTAAATTTATTTTTTCAACATAACCAATCTAAAGTTGGTTTTATACAGTTTTCTTTAGTTAAAATGACCATGACATGACCAAATAGAGAATATATGTACTGAAGAAATTATAGAGTTAATTTTTATCCATGTATATCAGCTTTTTACTTCACACCTTCTGTACATTAATAAATTATTTGAAAAATATGCTAGCAATCAATGTCTCAATGTTCCTTTACAAAATTTAAGACTTTACAGCATCCATTAGCTATCTACCACAATTAAGCTTCTGGCTGCTAACTTATTAAATCTAAAGGAAAGGGAAAGGAGTACGGACAGTAGGGAGCATAGTGCAAGAGCATTTCCTAAGGGATTTTCTTATATTGTCCTTCCATACTGGGAGGGATCTCAGGTCTGCTGGTCTGACATACTCAATTAGAAATTAAAAGAATCTTTCATGCACATACATGGTGTGATTCACAGGATCCCATTTTATCTGTCACATTATCTCCAAATGAAGAAATGTTGTAAATGTAGTTAGATGACTGTGCTTCAGATGAAATGAGTGAGCAACCACTAATTGTGGCTCAAGGCTGAATTTTCTCACTGCTACTCTGCCACATGAGAGGCAGAAGATAGAAACTATGTCACCATCAAAAATGTCACCACTGCTTCAGCGCTGGTGATTTCTATGACCACGGAAAAGCCACAGAGTGGAAAGGTTTAAAAAAGCATCAGGAAAACAGCATCTCTGTCCAGAAGAAAATGGGAAATGCAGGAGTGAGAAAGTCTGTCAATCAGAAGCTCTGTAGGTGGGCAGTGGTTTCTTTCATTGCTCCTACTACCCACAGCTTTTACGACATACGCAGCCCAGATGCTGAAACTGTGTGATCTAATTATGTTTAGTGCTATGGTTTGAAATGAGCAATTTATATTGGAAATTGCAGGCTGAATATACTTTGATTTCAAAATTCTTCTAAATACAAGCCTGTCATTTATTGTTCATATAGTGTTCCTTTTTATGAAAAAGCAATTCTTGTACTAATTTTTTTTGTTGTTGTTGTTTATATTTCTCCAGGGCAATAACCAAATGAATATGTTCCTCATGGGAAAACACATGTTGGAAATAACACTGTAGACAAACTAGGCAGATAACCTGGAATCACAGTCAAAAGTAATCAGATCAGTGCTGAATTCTTGGACAAAAAATAGTAACTTTTCCCTTCTGTAATATTTCTAAATTATGTTTCCCTCTATGACCTAAAGAAAGTATTGCAGATAACTTTATATAGTGCATCCCTACTAGTGAAAAGATATTTTCTTTGCTGAATAGAGAAAGAATAAACTTTAAGGTTTTACATAAAAATCCGCCATTTAAAGTGGGAGGTCTTGGGAGGGCAAGATTTTTTACAAACCAGGTCTAGCACTAGAATAGAATTAGGCATGCATAAATGGCGTATCCTTACCTCCATGTGCTTCTTTAAACCATAGTCAGAAACATGTCTATATATTAAATAATGAAGTTTTCACCTTGAGCAACAGATAGCTAAGCTACAGAAGAGTAAACCATGCTGTTTCCAGTCAGCCTAATTTCCTGTGCTAGCCTATTATGCTAGCTACAACAACCCCTGAGCCACTCCAAATAAATCTTCTATTTTGTACTTAGAGTCTCCAGACATCTAAGACAGTTATGCTTTCCCTCCCTTATATATTTACAGCCTGGTTCCTCTTTCTTTACAACAACATAAATCAAGGGTCACTCCAATGAAATCAGCACATTTTTGCTGATGTAAAAGAGGCATTAGAGATATTTATCAGTCCCACTGTTCTGATTACGTTAAAAGAAAAATCTGTTATGGCCATACATCAGACGAGTACAAAACACCTCCTTTAATATTAGATATTGACAGAAGTTAATTCAAAGGTAGCTGATTTTCTGTCATTTTTATGTTCTTATAAGCTACCTATATAATATATGCCTCCTTCTCTATCCTTCTGAATGGACTGAAATGGGTTTGCTCACATAAATGTATTTGCCAAGACAGATACAGAGTGACCACACAAAGCCTGAATTAGCTCAATGTCTTATTTTATAATGAAGTACCATTTAACATGATCCATTTTCACAGAGATCATTTTGCAGTAGGAGGGGGTGCTCCTATCATATATATCTACAAACACTATGAAGATATGAATATGTATATTTATACAGATAATTAATTCCATTCTTTCAAGTTCAGAAAAATATGATAAAAAAAAGATAAGTCTCAAATTGAAAAAGGGGCAACTGCCAGTCATGATGGAAAGCTTTTCAGCCTCTACTGGCAGGTCTTCATGGCCACCAAGAACACCTGCGAAACAAGGAGGCCTTAAGCTGCATCTTACAACTCACGACACCACCCCACCATTGCATAAGACTACTATTACACTATTTCTAAAACCAGCAGAAGAAAAATACCCCACAAACAATTACATTATGCACAAAGTTAAAAACCTGTGTTTTGTAAAACACTTATAACAGGGATGTTTTGGTATATGACACCTCCCAGAGCACACCTCTAAATAAGCATTTGGGAAAAGCAATCTGAGTAAACGGTTTAAAAGACAGGTTATTTATTTATTACACAAGACAACTTCTCACATTATTGCCTCAAGTAAAATGAATGCTGATAACGCTCCTGTCTCTGAAACTGAACACATTTATATTAAAAATGTAGAGAGTACAGTATACACTGAGGTGCAATCTATTGACTGTGTCAGTAATAGCAGCTTTTTCATTTTTCCCCTTGTAATAGAAGTCATTGCTTGCATTCAGAGTGCATTGTCAAGCTTTATTAATCTCAGCACAGAGGCCATCCTGGGCCTTGAAAGCTATTGCTTTTTTTAAAGAGATTATATTCTTTTTCTATGGCCTACTTGAGATCTATTTCAGATCTGCCATAAAAACCTCAAATTACAGGACAACTTAAACAACGCTTACTGATCAGTAATGTGTTTAAAGTCTCTTCTCTGAAAAGCTTGAGAATGAATTATAATATATTGAATTTTAAAAAAGAGTTTCTTTGCAGGTTGGCAATCACATTGCAAGGTGCTTCTTTGTCTCATTTTTCTCAGATGAAAACTGATTATTAGAAACTGAAAGGTGATATTCTGAGCAGAGCTGAATGCATGATCTAGAGAAGGGTTGAGAAACATCCCTCATTTTGATGTCTTAATACCACAGGTGAAACTTTGACCCTAATGAGGTCATCAGGCTTTTTTATTATCTACAGCATTGTTTAATTAAGTTTTTTTTAACCTGTGACTGCACACAGAAAGTGTTTATGCTACGAACAATCCTAGTATGATTTGGACTGCTCCATTCTGAAACCAAAATGCTAGATAAGCCTGTATGTATTGAAGAAGGGGGGATCTGCTATAAAGTACATCTGTATAGCATTTGCACTTGTTTTTTCTATAAAGGGGCAGAATGCAGTGGTATAATCAGTAACTTCTCAACAGTTATCATTTAGATTCAGACTTGTTATAAACATAAACCCTCTCCCTATTTTGCAGCGTTGACACTGTAATATTATTAAAGTGAATGTCTGCATTACTCTCCTGTTAACTGCTGAGGGACTGGAGATTACTAACATACAGCATGTGATGCTTGAATTCAAAACTATTAATAGAAATACAGAGTAGTAGAGACACTGAAATATGAAAACACCTACTTAATTGTTTCTGTGGCAAATGCCGATATTCTGAATTACTTCTCTTTGGCATGATAAGTCTCTTTGGCGACTATATGCTTCTACTTCACAGAGTCTTTGGAGTATTTTGTACCCTTTAGTAAGACAGCAAAAAAATTTATAGAGCCTTGCAGTTTTGTGGCTTTACATTCAGTTGGCATAGACAGGCTTATCAACTTTTTCTTACTACCTGATATAAAATAAAATCACTCCACAGAACTAGGTACTTGCTGCTGAAACTGAGCTCCTGTAAAAGTTTAATAGTTCATATGTAGCGAGTTAATAGTAACTCTGAGTAAGATTTCACTTGGCATCCTTCAGTTATTAAGTCATGTTGGGGGGGGGGAAAAAAAAAGCAACTACAATAACAAAATACTGAGACTTAAATCTTGCAAGCAAGTGATGCCCACAAAATGAAATACAAACCAGATACAACTAATAAAATAAAAGCCAGCTCAAACTCTGTGATTTACAATTGAAATTTGATAAGACAACAAGAGTTTACACAAAAACTTTCGTGATTTTTTTTTTTTAGGCTTGATATTAAACTTTTTTTTGAAAAAGATGAAGATAGTTTCAAAAGTTTAATTGAAGAAAACTCATTCAAAGCAATACGATGAAAAGCTACTATTATGGCCTAGTGTAAAACTGACTACTTGGAAGAACTTTATGTAGGTAAAATAATATCAAGTCATTATACTAAATAACGATAACTTCCTACTAAATTGGCATATAATAAATTTATTTGCAATTACTTTGGGGTGAATGCTGCTGACAATCAACATACTTTCAGGGAATGAGCTTTAACTTTCTCACACCACTGCTTGCATATAGGTGGCACTAAAGGTATGTAATGAGTTATTATAATCTACTTATCATATTTCAGTTTTTAACAGTTTTTATGGTATGCAATATAGATAGCTCAAATACTGCCATAGTTCACTAAATTTCTTAATTTTTGCACATTCTGCAAACACAAGAGATTATCAGCCATGATTCAAATTCCAGAAAGAAATTCTCCTTTAAGTTGGAATTCCCAAGAAGTACATAGGAGTTTGGTGTTCTGTTTCCTTCAAAATAAAAAGTGTCCTTTAATAGACACCTTTGTCCTATGAAAATTCAAGTGGATTTCTTTTAGATGAATTGCAAAATCATACCTCAAATATATGTGTTGAGTATCCTTGGTGTTTTTCAAAATGGGCTCACCGAAAAAGAAACCATCTTGCAGTTACAAAGTATACTTAGTCTGTTTAATAATACACGAATTTACTGATTAAGTCAGTGAGAATTTTTTATGCCAAGGAACTGTAGAATTGGATAAATTCTGGATAATTTCACAATTTAAGTAGTCAACACACTCTACCATATATTGAGTTCCTTCTGGATTAAATACATGATGACAATATCCAGTTTTACTGCATTACAAAATGTTGCAAAAAATTAAGATTCTGAGAAAAAACTTCTAGCATTTAATGCCACCAACAGCCTTTAACACTCTACACTGATGGGATGATATTGGTATCTGAATTTTGGCCACAATTTTTTTTTTAATTTAAAATTTCCCCTTATGATTTCTTTTACTTTTTAATTTTCAGACATAGCGTTAGTAAATATGGTACATATTGATTAAATCTACTTTGAAAGTATTAAAATATGTCTTTTATTGAAACAATAAACTCATTCACAAATGAAATACAGAAAATTGAATCTAGGACAACTGATTTTTGTTAATCTGTCAAGTCAGACCCTAAAAAATCAGATCCTGAAGCAAAATATCATAGTTTCTCAGTCTATGGATGATATAGTCATGCTTTACACCACAAAAAATAAGTCTGAAAGCTCAAAAGTTATGTAGCATACCTAAGTTCTTCCTATAATAAAGCCATCTTTTCTATGGCCTATTTTATCCTACAGGGCAAATTTCAGACTAGTAGTTGTGTCTTTTCCTAGAGGTTTTACAGCTCTGCTAACTTCAATCTTAACATGCCTCTCTGAGATTGGTCCATTATCAAGTGCTGCGTAATAGCTAGAATACATATATATACACACATGTACACAAGCATTTATATAAAAATTTACATGTATCCTTCATTTTATTTTGCCAAACATACTAATAGTTTAGTGAACATAGTAATTTTAATGACAGCAATAGAATTAAGAAAACATAAGAACACTGTAATCCTCACATATTCCCATTTAAGGGAATCTATGTGACACCAGATTTTAATTATAAATGCTATCCTTGTTCCCCCCATTCAGTCTGTGAAACAATCTTCCATTGAGCAACTGTATACAGTAATCAAGGCAGACTTACACACGAGATACCTGCTGGAAATTTATGATGAAAAGGTTGTGGACGTCCCATCCCTGGCAGTGCTCAAGGCCACGCTGGATGGGACTTTGACAACCTGGTCTAGTGGAAACTGTCCCTGCTCATGCCAGGGGTTGGTACTATATGGTCTCTAAGGTCCCTTCCAACACAAACCATTCTATTATTGTATGATTAGGGCTGGCAAAAGGGCATAGACATAGCCATGAATATGAAGGAGGGGTAAAAGATTATACAGGTCTTCAAGAGTTAATGAAGGAAAAGGGAAGACAATTTATCCTTTAGTAAATTCAGAAGAATTTGGATTTTACTACTAATTCTGCTTTGTGCAGATACACTACTGTTTTTCCATTAAAGGCATGTAGACAAGCTGCAGACTCCCAGATTTTAAATGTCCATACTAAATATAATTGAATACCACTTCTAATGGGTACACTATGGAGATTCTGGTTAAAAAATATTGACGTTTTTGTGACAGAATCCAGAGACAAAACTGAGAAAACAACCTTCTCTAGGAATAGGTAGATAAGGCAATTGAACAGATAAGAAGTGAACATAATTTGCCACTTGAGCTTTGCACTGGTATAATCAGCTCAAACAGGACTCTTCAAAAGCACTGAACACTAAATGTCTATGTTATTTCGTGGGATAAAGGTAGAGCTAATGATAAAAGCACTGTCTTCTACTGGATCCTGTACAGCTGAAATTGTACCTATTCACCAGTAATAGTAGTAAACCTAGAACTCTCTTTGAACCTTGCTGAGAATAAAAGTAATTTGCAAAGAGAATGGGATGATGTTCCTAGGAGAAACTACAAGCATGAAGTGCTGTGGAGAACAAGTGTGCTACAAAAACCTATTCCCTGTCCATAAAGCAAAAGAGAAGGGAATCTTCAGTTCACTCTCCAAATTACTGATAAAAATTGGGGGGAGTGGAGGGTGGGAAAAGATGATTACCTGATATTAGGTTTTAATTGATGCAGAAGGAGGTAGAAAAGAGTATCTTCAGTTTATCACAAGGACATCCTTGCAAACACACACACAAATGACTTGATCCAAAAGGAACAAAGCAAGGACTAATGATGTAGTTAGTCAAAATTTTAAAATGTTTTTCTATAGTTTGAGAAGCAAACTAGTCCACTGTGTTTGTCATATCATCAGGTATTCTGATCATAACTGCTTTCCTCCCCAGGTAGCAACAACTGCTATAGAAGAATTTTCTGACAGTCAAGAAATAGTCCCTGCCAAGTGTTGAGCATCTTGTGTCCTGAGCCCTGTAAATGTGAGATACTGTGTATTTTAGCTTTGGTGGAAGCTGCCTGGTACCTAGCAGCTCTCAAAACCCAATCTTTTGCTGGCAACATCTGTCATGGCGTTGCACTGCAGTGGTCATGGGATAGTGGGACAAATAAATGGAAGAAAAGAAGAATTAGTTACTTTACTACTCAATACTTCTGGGGTTTAAACTCCAGCTTGTGAAACTTGTTAAATGCTCTTGCAAACTGCATCACCTTGCTATATAGCTAGTTTTGGTAAGAGCAATGAGTTTAATACTTGGGTTTTTGTTAAAAACAGGACTTTGGGATTACAGTTCTTCATCCTTTTCTTCCAACAAGGTAGACTATCCCAATGTAAAAAAGCAGAACAAACAAGCTCTTTATTTTTGCAGGACAAAGAGCATTTGAACTCTCTCAGTGGCTCTTTGACTGCCTTCAAAGCTTGTCTCTGACCAAATTAAAGCATCTGCTAGCTTCTGATCTGTACTACACTGTAGGCTTTCCATTGCAGTAGCAGCTAAATGCATTTAATAGATTAATTGTTGCCTTACAATAATACAGCTAAAGAAAAAAAAAAATCAGAATTAAGATTTACAAATGGCTATGCAAGGGCTCAATGCACCACCCTCTAAGATCAGTTTTTATCATGCCACTTTACGATCTCAGAATCTGCCCCCTAATCCAGTGAGCTAGCCCTGAGAGAAAAGTCTTAACCTTATCCTGTATAACCAGTGATTTTTGTGAAGTTCAAAAAGCACAACTCAGCAGATGAACCAGCAACATTGGCCCCAAAGTAGAAGACCACTGATACTGATCGCGATTGAAGAGGCATTCCTGTGAAATCTCTGGTTATTTGGGTACAAAAAAAAAAAAAAAAAAAAGAGGGGGCAAAAAGCAAACAATCACAACAATAAAGAAGAGAGCAGAAAAGGGCACAGAATGCATTTACATGGCTATACTCCTGATGTATTGGTATTTCTTCATCGTAACATTACAGTAAGTGGTTAACACCTAAGCATTTATATACGGGGCACTGAGGGGTTAACATGCACCATTAAAATAAAAATGTATGTTTATTTCCTCTTCCCCACTGCTATGACTGCAAGGCAGCCTCTGCACTCCTCCTGAATGTGGAAGAATAGTAGCTGTTGGAAGATCTCGCTGTGGGAACAGAAAGAAGTGGCCTTTTAGGCAACCTCATTTGGATTTGAGAAGGGGGTAAACAGAGATGATTTATTCCATATTCTTCCTCCACATGAGCATCAGGTGACAGTTAATAGATTGGCATTGTTGAACTAAAGCGAATGAATCTGCATTTTGGTCCTTTACACCTGAATTACACGTAGTCTAGCTATACTGACATCATTCTAGTTTTCACTGAGGTTGTACTGCAGCTACTAAGACTGAAAAATGCTTTAAAGTCTCTCATTGACTTTCATTATGAATATGAAATCACGAGAAGCTACCTGATGACAAATTAAACAATAAGCTTGAAATGCTATAGTGTTTTCTTTCAAGGCAAGCAGTTTACCTTGTCCTCAGTATTTCAAAAATGAGAAAATATTTCACGGAGATGAGCCTCACTGGAGATAATATTTCTACAGCAAGACCAAGTGCCATTAGTGATGAGAATATTCATGAAAAAATTCACCCACAAAGGCAAGGCTGCTCCCAACAATTTGAACTTTCAAGATGGTGAAGACAGAAAGCAGAGGTTAAAAGCTCTTCTGGTCTCACTGGAAATAAAGCTATATTGTTAGAATTGGAAAAATAAAAATCATAAAGGCTTTAATTCATATAATAATCATGTGCAAGGTTATTCACCATAGGCACTTGCTAAAATCATAAACACAGGTTCAAAGTAGCAAAGATTCACTAGGGGTGGAATCAGGAATGGAAAACCTCTATATACACTTCATATAGAGAAACTGCAGTATGTGGTCAGACTCAGTTAAAGCTATATTTTATCATCTTATTATTTTATCACTTAAATTATGAGTTTTAAAGCACTTGATTATTTCATTGCTATCATTTAGAACTGTGCACCTTGAAAGCGACATTAGGCCAGTAGTAAGCTGGGAGACAGAAAAAGTGTATCACTCATAAATACAAGAAAAAACCTACATGCTTAGTGTTTGTAAGAAGCCTGAAATAAGTTAGCTTTGGTACAGCTATAGGCAAATAATTTCTGGAGCTAACAGAAGAGATTAGTAATTATGTCAAATTATTAATGTCCCAGTTTACTTCATTCTCCAGAAGGCAGACCTGCTTTTCGAAAACAGTTCTGAGAATTCATGTGCTACCATATAAAATATATGAACTGAAAAATAAGTGGTAGAAGGAAATGGTTTGCTACTTCTCTCCTCTTCCTACTGTATTATATTGCATACAGGGGAGTAGCTGAGTAGACTGCATAGCTCAATTAGTACATGTTTACATTAGCGGAAAACCTGCAGGACAAAATTTTTCTACATTGACCATAAAAATGGGTGTTGGGCTAGTTATTTAATAATAAAATTATCATTTTATGCCTAAATCCATGGTTTGGGTAGCAAATAATGTTTATTTTTTATTTATAATTTTCTCTCAGAAATTAGGACATTTATTTATTAAAGCATAAATCCTAACTTCTTAAATAGAAATCCTACTAATCCTATGGGATTGAGATTTCATCTGAAGGGCAATATTTGGATATTTAGCCTTTTTTCAGTCTCTGTAAGTTACCTTGGCCCACCTCCAGATGCTGATCCAAAAAACTGGGAGTCTCCCCTAACTCCTGCACTGTATTTGTTTTTCCAGGTGTAGAGTGCTTTGGATACCTGACGGTATCTTGAACAGTGAGAGGCACCCATGTTTCTGCAACCAGAACTGAGTCTACACATTAGGGTCTGGACACACTCCAGAGAAGGAACAAACTGGATAATGACCAGCAGTTGCTGATCATGTGTATAATCTCAGGCTTTCCTCTGCCTACTACATCAGCTTGGTTTAAGTAGTTTTCTTTTCCCTCTGTTGTGTTGGACTAAGAAGCAGCATTTCTACAGGCTGTCTGCCAATAGAGCTTGATAAACCAGGAACAAGTTACTACTGCTTTTAACCATGTATCCCTACAGCAGATCAAATGAATTCTCCTAAACCCCTCTGTCCTGTTCCTCCCTCTGCCTCATTTGCTAATAGTACTTTAAAAATGCCACAAATTTCATGTCTTACTGCTCACAAAGCACAATAAAAGAAATAGGCTCTATCACCCAACAACCACAGTTGAATCCTGTTTATTCCTGCAAAGTATGTTTTAATTTGCTTTTTAAAGCGAATGTTTTGTTCCTAACGATGCCAGGCCAATAATTCTGAAGGTTTATTTTTGAGATAAAGCGCTAGAAGTCTAATAAAAAAGTCTTTATTAAGGACTTTATTTTGTGATCTGGAGAAAATATAAAGAAAAAAAGTGAATGCTGCTGTTAGGAAAAGACCAATACACTCACAGCCTTCAGCAGTCTACAGTCCTCTGAACTACTATTAAGAAAATAAATAGGTGTGGATTTTTTCCCCAGTTACCTCAATATATGTAAATCCATGAAGAACCATCAAATAGAGATTTCTTTGGTTTCCATAAACTCTGCACTCAAAACATTTCAAATTAGAAGGCTCTATCTCAGCTCAAATCAGCCCAGATCACCTATCAAAATGTGTATTTTGAGTAAAACACCAGCATTTGCTCTGATTGGCTATATCTCCTGCTGTCTAAATTGATTAATGGTCTATTTTCTGGGTAATTTACTGCTTAAAAGTTGCGACTAACAGTTTAGAGTTTTCTGAAGGCTGATTTGTGCAAGTCCTAGAAGGACTTCTAACTGCTAGAGGTCATTTCACCAGCATGTTTGTACATTCTTCATGATATTTTGTCACATAGAGCTGAACAACCAGCTGTATGTATGTGAACACGTGTATAATCTGTTTGTAAGTTTTCAAAAAAAAGTCTTATCTTCTTGGGCAATGTCAGTCAGAAGAACAGACTGCAATTTATATCTGAGTGCCTTAAGCACTGCAAATTACTCTCCCCTTCCCTCTCTTCTAAGCAGATTCTGTGATGTATTGAAGCCTGGCCATAAACAAGACTCCTTTGTGTGATTACTGCAGGCTTCAGAGTGCTGTGTATTAAGGGGTGCACCTGAACAATATAAACTCACTGTAACAATGCATCATATGTCAGGATGAAAACTTATCCCTGTAGACTGACTGGCTGTTTCCCTTGAACATCCCACAAGTAATTGTGTGAAATATTTTCTCTGAAGCCATTGAGGTCACAATTGCTGAGCAGTTTTAGTGAAAACTAGAAAAGAATGTCCTAAATACAAACTCTTCAAGGATGCAATCCCTTTTAGCTCAAGTTCAGCCCATACTGAAGAGCTTTACTAGGTTTGGGAGCAAGGTTCACACCAGCCTACAGAATTCAGCTGAAGGTTTTTCATGCAATGAGGAGGAATATGCAGTGCCTCTTTGTCTTACAGGACATACACAGATAAGACAACTCTTACAAATTAATGGAACACATTTCACTTGACTCTCAGCTTCAGCTTGTCACTGAAATCCTACGATATAAGGCTTTCATTTCAATAATTCTCCAAAGACTAATCATTTCCTATAGTTCCATGCAGCCTGTTATGCAGTCATATTCTGAATTACTTTGACTACAACATCATTTAGAAGTCTCAGTCAGATCAGGTTAACAGAAGGTGCTGTGCAGCCACATTTTCCCCAAAGAAATTGAAATCTTGGTTAAAATCAGGACAAGAGAATAAAACAAAGGAGAACCAGACAAGACAAACTAAAAAATATTCTAGAAATCTTTCCAGATAACTTAATGCTGATCTCCATTGTAGGGTTATTATCTTCAAGTCATGTAAGTAATTTTAAACAAGCTTTTAGAGGCAGAATATAGTGCTACTCATCTTTACCACATGAAAGAGCAGCAACCAGGGAAGAAAACGAATGAGCAGGGAAAAGGAGGAAGCATTCTCTTTTAGTTATGATGACTTTATCTTAAAACTTGTTGTGGTTTAAACCTAGCCAGTAACTAAATACCACACAACTCCTCGTTCACACCATGGCTGGGATGGGGAGGAGAACTGAAATCATGTAAAACTCATGGGCTGAGATAAGAAGAGTTTAATACTTGAAATTAAATGAAACATAATGATAATAGAAATAACACCAACAGTAACAGTAATAACAATAATAACAGGGAACAATAAAAAAAGGTAAATGAAAAATCGGAAAACATAAGTGATGCACAATGCAACTGTTCAACACCTGCTGACTGATACCCAGCCTAACCTGAGTGGTGCTCCATCCCTTCCAGGTAACTCCTCCCAGTTTATACACTGGGCATGACATGCTGTGGCATGGAATATCCCTTTGGCTAGTTTGGGTCAGGTGTCCTGTCTCTTCTCCCTCTTAGCTTCTTATGCCCCTCCTCACTGGCAGAGCATGAGAGACTCAAAAGTCCTTGACCAGGGTAAGCACTACACAGCAACAACTTACACATCAGTGTGCTATCGGCATCATTCTCAAACTAAAGTCAAAATGGCACTGTGCCAGCTAGGAAATAAAAAATAACTCTGTCCCAGCTGAAACCAGGACAGAAACAGTCCTATAGGATGTCTGGAGTTGCTGGGGTGTTAGTTTGGACACATGACAGGATGATAAACAGGGTTTTGATTCAGCACCATAGAACTGGTTATTTAAGTCAGTTGTAAATGTAACCAATCAAAGGTGAGGTACAGTGGGAAAAGAAAAGGCAATCAGGACCTAGCTGTAAGGACCCCCAAGAAAAAGCAAGATGGCATCTAAGAAAGACTTCCTGAAAAGCAGTCAAAATGAACAACAAGAGAAAGAGGAGAAAAAAAAAAAAAAAAGAAGAAAGAGACAGCTGTCTCTTGACAACTATCATCAGGTCCAGGGTAAGAACGAAGAACTAATCCTGAGGTTTGCCTAGGAAATTATCAAAACATTTTCATTAACATACAGAAAATACAGAACTGGCATTTAGCCCAGAAGAGAAGTCCTAGGTAACATTTGGAAACACACTGTCATGAGCTGAAGATGAAAAGATGAGGAAGGTTGGGAAGGTGCAAGAAGTAACACAGCACACATCCATACATGCTTGGAGTCCTACCGATTCCACTTGGTCTCTGTCTTTGCTTGGCCTTCACATACCTTCTTCAATCAGCAAGACTGTCAGAAGAAAGCACACAGCTCTGAGAAAAGCGATCTCTTACTAAACTGTCTTTGTTGGAAATTCAGCAAGGAAATAATTGTAAAACAATTCCCCATAATAGCTTTTAGGAAAAGACCGCAATTTCGCAGATATTAAGGGGGGGGGGTGCGTTGCAAATATTGCTTTTTGCAGCCTGGATGTACTTGAAACTATATGACAAATCACAGTTTGAGTCTAGGATCCTTGAAATGATATTTAAAAACCTTCCTCCAACTCTCATAATGCTGTTCTCAGAGATAGCGTTAGCAGTACACATAAGGTGGTATGCAGCTGCCTGGTCTATAAGGAACAAAGTAAGCATGTATAAAATATTCCAGACCAATTTGATACCTTAGAAAACAATGTATCAAACATTGTATAGACAGGTAATTAAAAGTAATAAACCAGTTTTAATTGGTTAAGCAACCATGTAGAAATCCAGTACCAGCGGCAAAGGTATAAAATACAGCAACTTAGGGTTTTGGTGTCGTAGGTATCTCTGACGCTGTTGAGCCATAGTAATTTCAGATACCATAGGGAAGCTAGTACTTCATTACTATGAAAGTAGAAGTCATCACCACACCTCATTCTATACACTTAAATAAAATATGTAACATAGATAACTGACATACTGAGCACAGCAGGAAGGTGATTAAATAGCAGGTACTCAAGAAATATTGCCAATGGGACCCAAAAAGCCTTTTTATTTTTCTTCTGGCCAAGTTAGTAAGTGACCTGACGACCCCATCTCACAGCAATACAGCATTAAATTTCAACAGGAATGATGACAAGCCTTCATAAATAAAAACATCCATTTGCAATAGCTTCTCACAACCAAGGGTTATGTAAGGCACTTTGCTAGCATACTTGCAGCTAAGGGTCTTTTCCTTCCACACCATGACAAAACTCCAACAGACTCACATGGGGAAAGACAGTCAGCATTGTCCAGAAGTAGATGCTCTCAAACCTCACTCATCTCCCGAAGCCAACCACAAGAAATAGTAAAGTTAAAACTGTCAAATTAAATTAAATGTAACACCATTCCTTTTTGAATCTCTCAGCAATAATACAGTAGGAACAGCAGTATGGGCTGGCCATGGAAGGTGGGTATCCTGAGGCACGAGTGTGATAGGAAAAACAATGAGTAACTCCAAAAGTTATTGGCTCATTAACAATGCCCTACAGGAAAGAATTTTCTGTCTAATAATAGAAGTAGCACAAGCACAGATTCTCAATATGATCTGAAGTCTGTTTAATTCAACTGCTTTGGGAGTAAGGCTCTTGATTTCTCCCTTTCTCTGTCACTTACGTAATTTGGGCACTGAAGTGCTAACTCAATTATATGGTTCAACATGAAAATGGAGACTTTTTTCAAGCTTCATTAACATACTGTTGCAAAAATTGGCCTCAACAGAAGCTCAGTCATTTTCCAAGACTCACACTCTCCAGCACAATTTGCTGCTGAAAATAATAAGGTGCATTTTTGACAAGCAAAAACAGGATTACAAAATATTGTGTATGATTCAAAATGGAGAGCTTGGCATACATCACAACTCTACAATGTAATTTGTTAGAACGGTATTCCATTTGGGTCACTATGTTACATTTAACACTAGCCATAGCCCTGTGTCGTGGTTTAAGGCCTGCCACACAGCCCACTCACTGCCCCCCCACCTCCTCCCTCGGCTCCTGGAGGGATGGGG
>WYDI02040488.1:0-23474 GCA_009867235.2 Psittacus erithacus
GGCTGCTATGAGGTCTCCATGCAGCCTTCTCTTCTCCAGGCTGAACAGCCCCAGCTTTCTCAGCCTGTCTTCATATGGGAGTTGCTCCAGCCCTGATCATCCTCATGCCCCTCCTCTGGTCTTGGGCTAACAGCTCCATGTCATTTTTATGTTGAGAACGCCAGAACTGCACACAGTACTCCAAGTGAGGTCTGACAAGAGCAGAGTAGAGGGCCAGGATCTCCTCCTTCTACCTGCTGGTCACACTACTCTTGATCCAGCCCAGGGTATAATTGGTTTCTGGGCTGCAAGTTCACACTGAAGCTGGCTCGTTTTCAGTTTCTTGTCAGCCAACACCCCCAAGTCCTCCTCAGTGCTGTTCTGAATCACTTCTCTGCCCAGCCTCTAGAAGTGCCTGGGATTGCTCTGACCCAGGTGTAGGACCTTGCACTTGGCATGGTTAAATTTCATGAGGTTGGCATTGGCCCAGCTCTCAAGCTTGTCAAGGTCCCTCTGGATGGCATCTCTTAACTCCAGTGTATCAACTGAACCACAAAGCTTGGTGTCATCCACAAACTTGCTGATGGCACACTCAATCCCACTGTCCCTGTAGCCAACAAAGATGCTGTACAAGACCGGTCCCAACACTGATTCCTGAGGGACACCACTCGTTACTGTTTTCCAACTGGACATTGAATCACACATTATATCAACAAGAACTTACAATATGCCATGGTATATTAATTATAACAATGCAGGAAGTCTCTGGACATTGCTTGCTGATGGAAAGTTGAGACTAAATCTTGTTCCTTTGCTTTTCTTCCACTTGCAGATTTTGTTTCAATTCCTTAAATTGTCCATATCTTGACCCACATGATTTTAATCTTATTTTCTTCCTCTTGTCCTGCTAACAAAGGGGAATGAGAAAGTGGTTTGGTGGTAACCTGATGGCCTGCCAAGGTCAACCCACCATAGCCTTTTTTTGGCACTCAATATGAGGCTTGTGTTAATTGACAGATTTCTATGCATGTCATGGAGTTTATTTGCTGCACTGCTCATCTCCTTATTTTACTGAGCTAGGAAACATATTTATACAAACAATGTCAATGTGCTTTGCCCTGGCATTGGTGCCTTCCCTGTGTTGGAGTAGCTATGCTTTGGAGTGAATGAGATAATATACTTCTCTCTTTTCAATCAGAGCTGATGTGGGTGGTTTTGCTGTGCAGGCTCCCAGCGCTGTTCACTTTTATGTGAGCTGTTTAATACTATTAACACCGTCAGCTTATTGTCAGGTTTGTGGAATCTGATGTCATCCTGGGATAAGAGGAGACAACTCTGGGGAGAGGCGATACTGAAACATTCCTTAGGGCGGTGGGTCCCTGGATG
This sequence comes from Psittacus erithacus, assembly GCA_009867235.2. Classification (NCBI taxonomy): domain Eukaryota; kingdom Metazoa; phylum Chordata; class Aves; order Psittaciformes; family Psittacidae; genus Psittacus; species Psittacus erithacus. The sequence goes on from WYDI02040488.1 coordinate 1,366, forward strand.
GTAGGGTGTGGATGTATTTGGGTAGGTACTTAGGGCATTTATGACCTCCTATAGTCTGTGATTTTGTACCTGAGCAGGCAAGTAACCCCTGTGACTTTATGCACCTCCTGATAGAAGGGTGCCTTGCCTACACCAGTAAAAAGCAGAAACTTCTAGCACTATTCTGAAGCTTGGCCTGTGCCTATTGAGCCACAGTTCAGTACTATCAGAGCACTGCAGTTTAGACAGGGACTCAGATGACCTCTGAGGATGCCATGATTGGGAGAGGGATACAAACTACAAGTAAGAACATGTCAGTTGAGACAGTGACCCAAACCCCAACTACAGTCATCACTCCAGTAGTGAAAAAGAAGCACTGGACATGAAAATTGATAGGTCTATGTTGTTACTTAGTATGGGAGCGGAAGGAGGAAGAATTTGATGAGGAAGCCAGTCCTTCAGCAAAGAAATGGGAAGAAGAAGTGGAAGAAATAACCCAAGAGGAGGAAACTACTGACTTTGAAAAAAACTTCAAGACATGTAGAAAGATTTCAGCTGACAGCCATGTGAGCAGATTGCGCCTGGCTGCTCCAATGCTGGGACTGTGGGGTCAACAGCCAGAAATTAGAAGTAAGGAAGCCCAACAGCTGCGATCCCTCCCTAGAGACCAGGCAATTCAGAGAAATTAGAAAAGATGCAACAACTCACAGTCTCTGGAGGCAGCTCCTGTTAAGCAGGAAGGCAAAATATCCATTCAAGGATGACTTTGTGAGTTACCAAGGGAAGTGGCCCACCACTGAGAAAAGCTTCCAGTATCTAGGAGAATTAGTGGTGCTGAAAGTCATCTGCAATGACCTGAATGACAACAGTGTCTCCAGAGACCTGAATGATAGCCTTGTGTATACAGGCCATGTGGAGGAATGTGGTCCAAAATGCAGCAGCATCAGCTTCCAAACAGCTAAACAGCAATGTATTGTCCAGAACTGGATACACAAGCTGCCAAGGTGTCACGGTCAGCAAAGAAAGCTGAGGAAGAATAAAGAAGGGGGGAAGGAAGGAGGGGGTGTTTGGAGTGATGGAAGTAATTGTTGCCCCTGATGGAGCCCTGCTTTCCTGGACATGGCCGCACGCTTATTGATGGAAAGTGGTGAATGAATTCCATGTTTTGCTCTGTTTATGTGTGTGGCTTTTTCTTTACCCTTTAAACTGTCTTTATTTCAACCCATGAGTTTTCTCATTTTTACCCTTCTGATTCCCTCCCCCATCCCACCAGGGGAGTGTAGGAGTAGCTGTGTGGGGCTTAGTTGCCAGCCAGGGTTAAACCACAACAGACATACATACCGGAAAGCACAGTGGCATGTGGAGAAGCAGACACATGAATCTGGGCAAGGTGGTTATGCTGCTTTCATAGCCTCCAATAGCACAATTGTTTTGTCACAGCAGTTCCTTACAAACTAGATACAGCTGTAATGAACAGTGTGGGTTTTGGTTATGTTTGTTTCTTCCTCTATATTCATTAACGTTAGTTACAAATATGTTGGCACATGCTGACATTGTTTATAGAAACTAAGTAATGTCAGATGCAAGAATGTGAGGTGGGAAGCAATTCTGTGTCTATAAACAATGCAGCACATGAAGTCATGCAGTTTAAAATAAAAATTAGATATACAAAACCAGACTAAAAAATGTGTAAACCCTAACTTTTGATATTTTTTATGAGCAGATTCTGCTAGCTACTCTGTGAAACAATTTTACTTTGTGTCTGGTAGGCAATGAATGAAATTTATTTCAAAATGTGCTATTTTAAGTTTCCAGTATTCATTTACTTCTGGAGCCCAAAGATCTCTGGAGAACATCCATTAGCCATTCTTCATGATGCAAGCAGAAACCTGTGATTCCTTTTGTTGTACTGGATATTGAGCAATGCAGTATCTGGCCACCCTCACTGGAGTATCTTCTTTATTAGAACATGAAGTTATTTCAGAGGTATTTGTGGAATATAGGAGGCAAAATTACAAAAGACTAATGAATACTTAGATTTGATACAGAAATTTCTGTTTTCTTGGTGTTCATCACCTAGTCAAACACCTATATTTTTGTTCAGAAAATCCATTGAAAACTTGTAACTATTCAATGCAGCTGCGTGACAGATGTTTGTCATAGTTGCAGGGGTGGCATTAAACTGAAATAGAAAAGCTACTTCCTTGGATTGTTTGGTCAACATTTTGGTATTTTTTACTTGCTTTTTTGGCATTTGCTCCAAATTTAGGATAAACTCATATGCTTACAAATGTAAATATTGGTCATAATCTGTCATTATTTTATTAATAAAATATCAATTTTAGCATGTTATTGCTTTGAAAAGGATGAAATTGTGGTCTATGCATTACTTCTCTCAAAATGGTGTTTTACTTTTTTGAAAAGCTTATATATCAGAATGTCTGTATTTGCAAGTGTATTTCATTGCAGCCCTAGCAACCTTAGTGTGTTGGAGATGGTGGATTTTCAAGGTAACTGCTTCCTGGAAAAGCAATTAATGTATTACTGAGGCTGAGAGCTGAGCAGCCAGCACAGCATGTTATCTGAGGTTCAGCGATACCTGGAATTTAATTTAGTGGGTTAGCTTGCAGAGGATGTATATTTGGATAACTGATGGAACAAAGTGGAGTTTGGGACTCAACCCAAAGCTGTAACTAGAATTGCATTCACAAATTGTCACCACTATAATGCTGCATTTGCATGCAATTTTTTGTTCTTTCTTAAAATAAAATTTCATTTATGTAACACTAATAAACTTTAGAAAAATGAAAGAAGTGCAGAAAGCCTACCTCAGCCTAATTTATCTCTGGGATTCTAGGGCATTAGCCTTGCAACTTCATCTTTTGAAATAATGACTTAGGGATATAATAATAATATCAATCTCAGCTTCTTGAAACAAGAGGGTGAAGCTGTTCTTTCTGTGAACTGATTTAATTCAATGACTATGCTTTCCCTTTGTGAGTTTTCCTTTTAGTTAAGCAGTCTACTGCTACAAACTACTATGTGCCTGACAGGGAATAAGTGAGCAATTTAGACATATATACAGTATATGCAATAACTAATAAAAAGCACTTGCCAGCAATGAAATAATGCATTTAAGAGTATAATGAATAAATGCATCCAGAAATTACCGGATAAAATATTTTCATAAGTTCTGTAGGACAAAACAAGTGACCATTATGCCATGAAATACTTGGTAATCTCTTATGACATGCCTAAATGTGCCTAAGACTTATTTATTCCTTTTCATAGCAAAATATGATTCATAGTAAAGGTCTTCATCAGAATTTCCAGGAAGCGGTTATTTATTTTCTAATAAACAAAATAATAGAATGCAAAAAAGTAGCAAGAACTAATTCAAAGTGCTCAAAAAGAGCTTCAGTTCATATTACAATCTTATTATTTAGGCTTATATTTTGTTATATTCAGACAATTTATATAAATACACATTTTCAGGGACAAGAAATACGTATTCTCAATACCTGGACCACAAAATTGCATGCAAATATTAAATACTTTTGATCATATACATGCATTGTTTCCATGTTCCATGAGATCAGTAATTTGCATGTGAAAGTGCTGGTGGGATGCCTGCTGTTCTGCACAATCCTTTTTAGTGTCAATATAAACTATTACTCATTGGCTGTAACTTTTTAAGGCAAACATGAAAGTATCTAAATTATAGTTTCTCACCAAGCTTTCACACAGTTTTAATCAATGAGAGAAGAGAACTTCAAAATGGAGAAAGAAGAGCAATGAGTAAGAAAAAAGAAAACAAAATATCCCATTTTAATGTCTTCCAAAATTTAAATTAAAAAATTCAGATGTCTTAAGTGATAAAATGGTGAATATCCAAAGTAAAATTTATCTGACCTGAAAACAATAATTTGAAATCATAATTTTTAGAAACAGATTCCTAAACAGAAGCTTCACTTACTGAGGTTTAATCTTGCATTGTTATTTGCTGAGTTCATACATTTCAGTTCAACTGATAACAACAGTATTAAATGCCATTCTAGAGGATTTTCCAGTTAAAAACTACTAGAATTAACAAATTTTGCATATCTGTGTTTGCTGTCATGTTTTGAATCTCTGCTCATTGGAACAAATATAGAGGGGTATTTTTCCAGAGTGCGTCTAAGTTGACTGCTGTATTAAATACAATGAATAACACTTTGGGTGGATTTCTTTTACAGTTTCTGAAAACAGTTAGGGATATCAGTGGCATTAAGTTTTTGATATATTGCCTTTTAAGACTGTTTTCCAAACTTAAGTACAGGGCATGGCAAATAACTTCCTACCTCCGACAACTTAAGAGGGAAAATTTTATACAGTGTAGCTTTTCTAGAGAAGACTCATATTCCTTCACAGTACTTGAAACATTAATAAGGACTTACATGTAAATAGATCACTGTCTAAATAGTGTGTGTTTCTGGGAGAAGTTAAAAGTCCCTAGGTGAATAGATTTAGTGATATTAATAAGGAAATATTAAATGGAAAATGAAACAGCCCTTTGAAACACATGGATTTATAAACTAGAGATTCTGAATTACAGAAAGAATACTTAACATTTGAAGATTAAAAGTTACATTACATGTTACATTAGAGTATGTATACATGTTATTCTATTTTGAGCAGTGAGATATAACTATCTTTAAATAAAAATGCATTGGAACCACCAGGCTGACCAGACTGTCCAGGCAAAAGATGCCTCTAGGTCAGCAGCTGAAGATATTATTCATGTCTTCTGGGTAACTGAAGAGTAAGCCACCTAACAGAAAAAAATAAAGAAATTCGTCAAGTTTTATAATACATAAAGACTCTTCTACCCTTGTAAAAAAACTTTATGGCTTTTGAGAAGTGTTAGTTTTAACAACTAAAAAAACCCAACACACAAAAACACTAAACAAACACAAAAAGACCAAAAAATTGAAGGTTTTGTCACAGGTTTGAAACTTGTGAGTTGGAAATGCAGTTACACTTGTGAATGCTTGTGAATTTGTAATGTGGCATCAGAGTTGAATCTCAAAGCTGAAAGAGGAACATTTTGAGAATTCTGGAAAGAGAGCATAAGGGCAATATATGTGGCTCTGAAACAGAAATTGGACATACTAAAAATAGTAGAAGAAAAAGAAGACACTAATAACACAAGCTGATTTACCCAACCACAAATCCACACAAATCTGCCAAGTAAGAAACTTAAGTAAAAAATTGAGACTACTGACTTTATTATTTTAAAGAGATGGCAAAAAATATGTCATAGAAGAAAATACAAACCAAACCCAAGTCCAATGTTGTTGTTCTTGAAGGACTGCTAGAGGTAGAAGGGATCTCTGGGGGTTATTCAGTCCATACCCATTTTAACTAGTGGTTTATGTGATTTTAATCTTCTGCTGAGGTGAGTATCAGCCTACAAGCTTTCTTTATTTTACATTAATGACAGGTGGAGATCATAGGCATCATGGAGGAACGTGCTAGATGTATACATCTGTACTGTAAACAAGGTTTGCAGATAGACAGATAGACAAATAGACAAAAGAATCCAACAGCTAGTAACTGAAATATCACATTGAATACAATACTTCTCTTACCACCCATAGATGGGATTCTGGTGCAAAGATGAATGAGATGCCTGAAAACACAAAACACTATTTACAGAGGAAAATATAATCCTTTTGAATATACTCAGACAGAAAACAGCATTCTGCTGGCAATAATGAACTCCTATTTTGCCAGGTAGATGTAATTCTAAAGGAAATCTAAAAATAAAATATGGTGGGTGGGTTGACCCTGCCTGGAAGGCAGGTGCCAGCCTTCAGCTAGCCTTCAGCTAGGCAGGGGAGAGAAAATATAATGAAAGGCTTGTGGGTTGAGATAATGACAGGAAGAGATCACCCGGCAATTACATTCATGGGCAAAACAGACTTCACTTGGATAAATTAGTTTAATTTATTACCAATTAAACCAGAGTAGGAGAATGAGAAATAAATCCAAATATCAAACCCACCTTTCTCCCACCCCCTCCCTTCTTCTTGGGCTTAACTTTAGTCCCAAATTCTCTGCCTCCTCCCCACATGATGTGCAAGGGGATCAGGAACTGGGGTTGCAGTCAGTTCATCACACATTGTATCTGACACTCCTTCCTCCTCATGGAGGACTCCTCACAATCTTCCCTGCTCCTGTGTGGAGTCCCATGGCAGACAGCCTCCCACAGACTTTTCCAACATAGGTCCTTCCTACAGGCTGCAGTTCTTCATGAATTGCTCCAGTGTGGGTCGCTTGTGAGGTCACAAGTGCTGCAGCAAACCTGCTCTAGCTCAGGTTCCTCTCTCCATGGGGCCACAGCTCCTGCCAGGACACTGCTCCAGCGTGGGCTTCACATGGGGTCACAGCTTCCTTCATGAATCCCCTGCTCTGGTGTGGGGTCCTCCCTGGGCTACAGGTGTAATCTGCCTCACCATGGACCTCCATGGGCTGTGCAGGCACAGCTGCTTCATCATGGGCTGCACCAAAGGCTGCAGAGGAATCTCTGCTCCAGTACCTGGTGCATCTCTTCCCATCATCCTCCTGTAGTGCTGTCTGCAGGGCTGTTTCTTTCACATATTCTCACTCCTGTGACTACTGTTCCACCTCAGCAGGTTTTTTTTGGGTTTTTTCCCCTTCTTAAATATTATTCTCCCAGAGGCACAATCACCATCACTGATAAGTTTGTCCTTGGCCAGTGATGGGTCCATCCTGGAGCCAGCTGGGATTAGGTCTGTTGGACACAGGGGAATCTTCCAGCAGCTTCTCACAGAAGCCACCTCTGTAGGTACTCTCTGCCACCAAAACCTTGCCTAGCACCACCCCCCAAAACAACAAAATATCTCAGATAACGGAATTTCTGAGGTTGAAACTCTGAGTTTGAAAAAAGTCAGATATTCTTTTCTTACTTTCTTTTTTAAAAGTCTTACTGAGGAAAGTTGTGCTGGGGCCAGAGCCATGCAAACTGAAAGAAAATACGTAGACTGAAAAAACCCAACAGGAAACTAAAGTAAACTGTAGAAGTAACAAAGGAAAATCAAAAAGTGATAATGACAGATGGTAGCAAAGGTGATTTGATTTCTACAAATATTAAATATCATGATTGTGTCCCATATGCATTAATGAGTTTACAATGCTGCAGTTATTACTTTAAGGAAGGCAGAGAAAGGTGTGCATAAATGGCTTAAGAAAATCTGCTTTGGACGTGACTCACTTCCTTTCCCTCACACATATTTTTTACCAGTGTTTCCTTAAATTATGTTTTGTCTCTTGAAAACTGAACCCAGCTTCTAAATTCTGTCCAACAGTACTTCTTTGTAAACACTTAAGACACATTCTAGTATCTATGTCACAAAATACTCCACCACTCACATGAGAAATGAAAATTTATTAGAAAGTTTACCTGAAAGAGCATCCTCGAGAGATGCATTCTTCCACATCTACATCTTTATCATTTGCACTGAAAAATCTTAAAGAACCACGGCTAAAATGTTTATGATGAAGAAAAGGAAATATTTGGAAGATTAAGAGTAGCTTGGATCTCAAACTGCTGTGCATGGCAAACAATTTGTCCTTTTTATTCTTTTTCCAACTATTTTGTACATTTAACTCAGGTTAATCAGTCCTTTAAGTGAACTTTATTCTGTTAAATAGCAATAATAAAAGAAAACAAAAACCAAAAAACTTTGTTCTTTATGATTTTTGCAAAGAAGTTTTGATGCCATATATATTATACATATGTATATATAGTAGGGGAGCTTATTGGTTGTAAATGGTTTTGGTTGTTGGGGTTTTTTAGTAATTTTTTTTATGTGTTTTTAAGTCCACTTTTTAACTGAGATAAACTTTTTTTTTTTTTTTAGCTCACAGAAATTTACTATATAAATATTGCCCATGATTTTTTTTTTTCTTTTACTTTGAGCTGTGTTTTCATAGTATCTTGCTATTGTGAAGCAAACTACAACCCCTGCATGCCAGAGCAATCTCCAGACTTCTAACTCCACAGCCACTCTACTTTTTCAATACAGGACAATTTAGGACAGCTAGATAGTCAATACAGAAGAATTTTCAATACAGAACAATTAAGGACAACAAGATTTCTCATTCCAGCAAAGTGCACAGCTACACAAGATCATGGTATTGTGAGCGTAATTTGAGTTAGTGATGTCTGAATTGCTACTTATAATGAATTATACTACTAATTATAATGGATTATAAAATCATAATCCATTTATCAATTTCTAATTGATCTTTAGTTTATCTCCAGAAAATGACTAAAGACCTGGGGGTTTCTTTGACAAAAAGTGGGAGAAGAAAGGATTTGACTGTTCTGCAAACTGTATCATTGCAAATCATATTTTAAATCATATTTATTTTAAGATATTAAGAAATAAAGCTTAGTCTGTCAGGTTTTGTCAGTGTTCATGGTATTCTCCTTTAAAGTCCAGTGATTCTATTTTTGTGGTTCTTTACCCACTGGAATCATTGTATGTGCATCCTTTGTATGTATCTTCATATGTTATGAGAACTTGTGTAATCAAATTCTATGTGAAAAATCTGAGAAATAGGAATTGTGTATGTGGGTGTTTAGTTGCTATCTGTGCAGCTTCTGACACGTTTTTCTTGACTGTGAGTTGCAAGTTCACACATTCAGCCTAGTATTATTACCGTTAGTCTTTACTATTCTTATTTTTCTGCCTAGAAAAATTATGGTTCTGAATAGAATTTTGTCTGAAGGGCATGATATCTTACTGTACACTTATTTTTTAACTTTCAATTTTTTTCTCCTCATTGCCCCAGTCAGTTTGATTTTCCTATTTTTAAATGTTAAATTTTCTCAGAAGCATCAAATTATAGTAATTGTAAATGTCATTACAATACATGAACAAGTGAGAACCTTAATCAGGCCTTTTTCTTTTCATTTTTATGCAGCCCTGCTTCAAGTAAGGAGAAGAAAGGTCAAACTAGATGTTTGGACACAGTACTTTTTAACAGCAACAAGGTGAAAGGATGTAGGGTAGCATTACCATTTACAAGAGTAATGTAACACACATGTAAGAGAATAAAGAGTAGCTGCTGTTCGCAACATACTCTGCAAATGGCTTTTCTGGCTGGAGGACTCATCAGTTTTGTGGACTTGCTTCTTTTCCCGTATTCAGGTCAATGTCCTCATCCAGACATTTTTTTCCATCTAGCCCGCCCTATATATATGGTGTTTAGTGATTCAGATGACTTTGAGCTAGCTTCTTTGAATGACCTGTAGGAATCAGGGCTGAAGTGAAAATGTGGGCATGGAGTTTCTTTCAGTTCAGACTCTCATGAAGCAGTATCTGTGTCTCCTGCAGGAAAAACAAAAAATGTTTTAAGAACTCTTTCTTAATGTAAGTGAAATTTTCACTTATTCTGATTAAAATACTTTATTTCTAGTTGGAACATTTTATCAAATGCAAAAGCAGGAACACAGAGTAAAAAGGAAAGGGGAATGATTGATAGGCCAGGTTTAAGCATTATTCAGACAAACGTTCATGGAAAGCAAACAGCTAATTTGCCAATGGATTAAGATAGCTGCTCAGTGTACAGGAGACCTGTTTTTACCCCACATTTATGTCCAGGCAAAAAACCAAAAAAAACCCAAAAACCAAACAAACAAAAAAACAAACAAGCAAAACCAAACCCACAAAAAAAACCCAAAACCAACCAATCAAATAAACAACAAAAAAAAACAAACAAAAAACAAACCACGGGAGCTGTAATAATCAGACTAGGTGGTATTTTGGAATAAATTACTCAGCTGAATTTTTTAACATTGCACTATTCTGGATTCTGTTCCACTTTGTATATAGTAATTAAATACTAATTGGACCAGAGACTTGCACTTAAATGTGTCACCCTTCAGCTCATAGTCTCTGACAAGAACAGAACTTTTCTTGTTTGGGTTTTTCTTTTTGTTTTGTTTTGTTTTCTATCATGTTTATACATCAAATTCAATGTCTTAAATAAAAAGAAGCAGAAGTGACAGCAGGTCACAAGCTGTAGGCTATTTTTTCAATGTCTCTGAAGCATGCTAATTTCAGTGAACAGCCTGTGTGATAATGCTGACACCTCCCAAGAGCTTTTGACACACCAGGGTTGATTCTAAGGTACTGAACAAACTTTAAAAGGTCACATGACTTGACAGAAACTTAATATGAAGCCCAGGATCATGCATATGGTCAAAATTAGTACACAGAATGTAGACAGAATGCCACATAAGCGGAATCTATCCATGTCCATTTTTTTTCCCCAGTGATTTACAATTGCTAGTGGCCAGTTTTAAATTCTAATTCATTTAAATCAGTATCTGACTCTTATCCTGACAGGACAGAGAAACTTCTACCTAGATGAAACCAAGAAGGCTGCTGCCACTAGGCTCTATGCTCCATATTAACTTCAATCACTGGAACTTCTCTGCTGGTTCCTGCTCCTGCTTCTTTCTTCTAACTCCTCTATTAGAAGGACAGGTATGGAAAAGCTGTTATGACTGTGTGGTTTAGCCTTCTTCTGCACAATACAAGACTTAACCTTCATACAACACCAGCATATTATTTTTTGCTTCTCTCTACTTGTAGAATCTCAACTCCCAATGAACCCTCCAATGAGGCAATAAAGGGTGAGTAGTACCAGTGTGGTTAGTCGGTGGTTAGCATGAGGGCATAAATATCAATTTTCCCTTCTATTTGCTTTTATTTTAGATGCACATGGTTATTAGTAAGAAACATTCTGAGGTCTGTCAATAGATGGGGCTACATATTTTATGTTTTTATTTTCAGATTTGCTTCTATGTTGTTCCTAAGGTTGATAAAACTGCTGAGTATTTACCCTCAAGTTCTATCAGATATACTTTCTTCTGACTACTGAGTATTAGTTCAAGGACTTGATTTGTCTGGCTTTTTTTTATAATTAGGCAGTCTAAAGATATACTAAAGTGCATTTTTACATTTAATCTCCTTTGCCAGATTTATACCTTAGAGTAAAACTGATTGCTGAAATCACCCACAATAATGTTCTTTTACTTGTTCTCATATCTTTCTACTATGAACTTTATGTACCCCAGACTCTTTTTCTTCATTTTGCAAATATATCCCATCAGACATCTGATACAGAAAGAAAAATTATTTTATTATCCTCTACTTCAGTGTTTATGATAAAATGTATTCTCATGTGCAAAGTAGTCCAGGCTTTCATTACCCTCTCTAGTGAGCACAGAATTCCACATTACTTTTTCTATTGCTGAACTTAAGAAGCTCATGGTCCATTTTTCTGTCTAAAAATTTAAGATGTAACCTTTCACAGCATGTCATTTCTAGCTAAGTAAATTACAGTAAATTGTAAAGCAAATTATGCCATATAATGATTATCTTATCAATAGGAAATTATTTTTTTTTAATTAAAGTCTAAGAGTCACTTGGAGTCGTTAACTCGTAGTTTCATATCACTTGTGGTAGACGATTGCAAGTAATGTTTCTCTCTTGAAGTGGAAGAATTATGTAATTGCATGTTTTATAGTGTTTTTATGCAAGGTATTTTTAAGGGGTTCTGCCCATATCTTTTACTTAAAATACTCTCCACAGAAATTTCTGGATTTTTGAATCTGAAATTTCTAGTTTCAAGGTATGATAAAGAGTTCTCTGAGTTTACACATATAAAAGGGCTATGCAATTTCCGTAACAGAAGTTGCAGAAGTTGCAAAAGTTGCAAAATGTAAGTAACTACTAATTTTGCTCTCTTTTTTTGATCAGCTATTTTATAAAATACTAATTCATGGTTAAGACTACTGAAACTTTTTTTTTAAAAAACAGTTTTCTAAATTTTCTGATATTTAATAAAAGGCTTGAGTCTCTAATTTAGATTTCATTCTTCTACCCAATTGTTAGCTTTCATGGAAATTGTTGAAACACAATGTGATTGTAGAACTTTATAAAACAGGGCTGATATTGAAAAATGGATTTGAAAATAATTTGGAGGAATCAAAGACACGTGGAGTTAGACACCTGCAGATACACACAGTGCACATATCTCCCTACTTTTTCCAAACGCTGCTTAAAATTAAGTTATAAGTAGCACTACTCAATTGAATAGAAAATTCACAAATATGTTTTAAACAGATGTTACCCTTAGTAATACTTGATTAAGAAACTTCACTTGTATTCTTCTGTATTATTTGCTGAAAAAAATGCACATAAATTCAATATAAGAAATAGTTTTGGGAAACAAATCATTTGTTTACTGAATTTTGTTGGAAAATTAGTTACATTTTACAACAGCTCCAGCTATTTCACCATGAGATATAAAATATCATTAAAAGCATTTCACTGGAGTTGGCACTGCAAATGCCTTAAAAAAGTCAAACAAACATTGAAGTAATTCACATGCCAGGTCACACAATGATACACAATAAAACCTTATGTTTCTCAAGGAAACATTTACATTGCTAGTAAGCACAAGATATGTGTTTCACCACATTTTCCTCAAAGTGTGCTTAGTCATATTTGCTACCTAAATGGATACTCCATTTGTTGCCCATGGCTTACTGTCTTGCAGATTGTCACAGAAAAAGGAAGGGTGGAAGCTAAGTGCACAAAAAAAGTAGAATTACATCTTTGCTGTTGTGACTTACTACCAGGCTTTTTTGTATTTAACCTCACAAGCATACTATAATGAACTCTGTTCTTCCCCAAAAAATTGAGATCAAGATTGAAAATTGGGAAGATGCTGCACCTCGAAAATTATAATTTCGTTTCTGTCTTTTAGTAGACTCCATAAACTTTTCTGTATCCTTCCGGAAGCTCTTTAGGCAACAATTAGGGAAACTTGCATAAATTCTGTCTCCAGTACAGAACTGGTAAGATTTCATCATAAAAGTAGTAATAATAAAATACAAATGAGCAGATCAAGCCCCTGGAGGATAAACAGAACATTTCCCCGGAAGGTACTTATCCACTGAATAAATAACAAAAGCAGAAATATCAGCTGAACACCCTTCTACTGAATCATTGTTGTTTTGTGGCACATTGCTTTATACTTTAAAAACATACATACAAATAGGCAGGAGAACTCCTGGAAGTAGTCTGGAGAAGTTTTATAACTCCTTTGCATTCTTTATGAAACTGAATGTATAACTTCCCTTTTCAACCAGAAGAAAAAAAGACCTTGGAGTGTGAAAGTACTAGAAATCCATACGGTAAGAAGAAGGCAGAAATGGGTATGTTTTATGGTGCCTTTCATGACTTGTCATTGCAAAATTACCTTATGTATATGGCAGAATATTTACTAAAGAAACATATTCCAGGAAAAGAAACTCTTCCCCCAAATTCAAAACCCTCAAATCGTTACTTCACAAATTGTTGTGCGAAGCTTTTAGGAACAATTTGTTGGAACACAAATTTCCACACTATAACTTTCTGGGAGGAAAAGAGGAAAACTTGGGCAACTTGCAAAATGTGAAAAATGTCAAGTTGAAGTCACTTTACCAAATGTGCTGTAGCTATCATCCTCATCTCATTAAACTACTGGTAGATTCTTTTAAAGAAAATTATTTCTGCAGCTACTTCACCAAATTTAAAAAGAGACAGAAAAATGAAAAGTTGAAGGCTGTGCTTCAACCCACCTTCCAAAACATTTCATCTCACCTTCCAAAACATTTAACATTACAGCAAAATTATCTCTGGCCTGGCAGTAGCTGTTATTTTCAGATACTTGGTTCAGGCACTGATAGTTCATTATTCCTACGATAGGTATGTCAAACAGCTTGCAGCTATAGACAGGCATCAATGTATCAGCTCCACCTCATCTCTGCTGCAAAGATTATGCTTTGTTACGGCTGTGATGAAAATTGTGTATTTCTAGGCTTTCCTAGTCAAGGGAATTACAACATATCTTCTTGTTCCAAACAAATACTACCAGCTGTTAAAAACAGTATCAGAGAGGCTGTTTTCTTCACTGTGAGACTAGTACCTCTGTGTACATTCTGACTATCAGAAAAATAAGCCACATCTGTTTACTCTATCTGAAGCATGCAAGGAGAACATGACACATGACTTGGAGAACAAATTTATTAAGACCAGCATTCTTAGTCCCAGCAAGTAGCCCCAGAAGTTAGAAACCATCTGAGCTGCTTGAAAGATGGAAAGCTGGTAGTTGTAGTACAATTGCTGCTTTCTTTCTAGCACTTTAAAGACCTGATATATTTTGCAACAAAATGTTATCAATGAAGAAATAGCTTTCTTTTTCAAAAATACAAAATAGACTAACGGATCAGCCTCACAGGAGTTTACTTTCACAGCACATACCATCTTGGACACAGTCATAATTGGAAAAAAAAAAGGCAACGGTCACTTAACCAACAAGATCAGATTCTGGAAAGGAACAGGAATATCCTCCAGATTATTTTCTGCAATTGCATTCCAGTACAATAACTAGGAAAACTGGCAAAGTGTTTCTTGATTTTCATATACAAAGAGTTTTCTCTGAATATTTTAGGATATAGGAGCATATCTTAAATTAAAGGCACTGTTTAAAATCTAGGAATGACTAAAACTCCTCCTTGTAATTAGTAGCTTTCAAATAAGTCATCTTAAACCATTTCCATAATACAACTCTCATTTGCCTGCTAGATTTTTTGTATTTCAAACACAGAAGTCACTATGCCTTAAAAGTAAAATTTCAATTGGGCAGTTACATTGAGGTTATATGCCATGAAATGCATTGCTATCTGCAGTATTTTACATGAATGGCAGTAATAAGAAACAACATAGACTGTAACTGTTAATGTATACAGAGTTTAAGAGAATTATATTCAATCCTTTTTATATATATATAACTATGTATACGTATATATAATATATACATATATAAAACATATAACACATATACATACACAGGGTCTATATAACCATGCACAGAGCTGAACAATCAACACTTTATTTCCAACTGAAGGTATGGTTAGTTTGTCTTTCTAAAAGTACATGCGGTTAATTCTGTAAAAGTACATATATAGTTATATCAAAAAGTACATTTATAGTTATATCAAGGCTATCTAGGATAAAGCCTAATACAATATAATGGATTCAATCTTTCATGTATTTCACATGAACAGTAAAACCAAAGGGGCATATAGCTTACACGCTAAGAATAAAGGTATTTTCCTGCCAAAATATAGAATAATAAATTTCACCAAAAGCTTTAGTCTACATTGTTTAGAAAATTCATTAGAGAAAAAAGCTTCAAAAGAAGAAAAAGAAATACACATGTTTCCTTTGGAAGATTTAATAGCCAAAACATGTTCTTCTGAAAAGAAAATGGTACTATGAGGCAGATGAGCTGGGATAGCTGGTTGAGTTGAGGCTGGTTGGAAGTTCGCAGCCTTGCAGCCGATTGATCAAGTCAGATTTCTTGGAGATCCTGGAAAAAGTAAGAAATTTTGTGTCTCCTGCCTTCTGGAAGCATGCTGTCCTGGTTTCAGCTTTAACAGTTATTTTTTCTCCTCAGTAGCTGGTGCAGTTCTGTTTTAGCTTTAGTCAGAGAACAATGCCAGTAATACACTGTTTTAGTTGCTGCTGAGCAGTGCTTACCCTGACCTAGGACTTTTCAGTCTCTCATGCTCTGCCAGTGAGGAGGGACAGAAGAAACCAGGAGTAAGGAGAGACAGGACACCTGACCCAAACTAGACAAAGGGGTATTCCATACCACAGCACGTGGTATGCTCTGGAGAACTGGGGACCTTTTGAGACAGAGGATTAGAGAGGCTGAGGATTGTCTGAGGGATACTGTTACACACAGCTGCATACTTCAGTCATATATGTAAAGCCAATCCTGAGGTTTCTGTGATTTGTAAATATTACAGAATTAAAACATAGAAAGAATAAATTCTAGATTATTTATACAAAGAGTAGTTGTTTTTTCTTGTCTTTATGAACATTGAAATTTTGTGTGACATATCTCTATAATAAGTGATGTAATGCACAAGAAAAATTCTTACATGACTGTTTCATGATGCGGTGAAGCGTTAAAAAGGATCTACTACATTAGATTTCCTGAGAGGATTATTTACAACTTGATACACTTTGTGAGAAATATACTTAAAAGGTTGATTGGATTTTTCTTACAAAATGCTGTTCAAAATAAATGCATACAGTATTATTCAGAAATCTCACTTAGATGGTGTATTGATACATTTTAATCTATTAGAAATGGGATCAATTAAGTCAGTCTAATAAAAAATTCTGTAAAGTAAGTGAAAACTACATCTATATTTTGTGCTTCATGGAGTTTATATGTTGATTCCTTCATTTTCATCTGGCTGCAGAACAACAGAACAGCACTCTGCACAGACAAAATGCAGCAAGCAAAACGGAGTAAATGACAGCTTCCCAGTCTCACTCTTAGCAAATACATAGTGTATCTCAGTGTGCTAGAGGGAAATTTACAGTGACATTCATCTTGCCTTGCCCCTTTTCCCTCACTTTTGATCTGGATTTGTGACATTTCCTTTATGTTGGAGAACTCAGAAAGAAAGGACTTAAAGCACACAGTGCAAAGGGATGAATTATTTCTTCAATCCCATCACTGTTTTTATCCTGGTAAAAAAATTTTAAGTCTTTTTCATCTTTGTTTCTTATGAGCAGTGAGTAATGCATATTTATAAACCAAATTAGGATTCAAACAGATGCAACAAATATTTATCACAGTATGATACAGTATGATATTCTACTTTTACATAATAAATATTTTAATATTTACATTAAATTTTCAGTCTGCAAAACTGAAAAGTGTAATAATGTCATGCATCTTAAAACGATATACCTCGAAAGTGACTAACAGTTTTTTGATGGGAGGCTTTTCCTTTCTTCCGAAGTATCAAGACTGCACTATTATTCAAGATACTGTACATCTAGTGTCTTGACTACAAGCACAGTGGATGAATGAGAAGGGCACAGATGTGCAGTAGGATGAGAAACTACAATTTTTGATTGCAGACATGTAGGTATATATCCTTTCATTACATTTTATTTCTAGGAACAAAGTGTCATATACTGTAAACTTAGTCCTTTTCTCCATTTTTTTTTTCCACACAGAGTTAAGTATGATTTAAAAAGAGTTAAAGTAGGGTCTGTGCAAAGGAGGTATCTACCTGCTTTCTTCAAAGCTAGATGTCTCACAGTTTACCTTCCAGTGCTAATACTGCACATCAGGTTTTCTCCACAGTTTTTAGAGCAGCAGCCTATTACCATTTGCTCTCCATTTAAAAAAATTTTGGCTAGCTAGCTGGTGATGCACAGCCGTTAGGTAAGGCATTTAAAGAGCAGCCACAAACATAGGACACATCTCTGAATCTTATTTTCTAACTTCCTCTAATACCAGACCTAGTTTTCTGATGATTGTTCTTTGTTTTCATTGACCATGAATAGCTCTGCACTTATACATGGCTCATAACTGTATTTGTTATTTCATCTGTCTTTTTGTGAACTGACTGATGTCAGTTGCTGAATTTCCTGAATGTTTTGTAAATACATTTCCCTCTCGCAGAGAAGCATGCCAACTGCTTAAGCAGCATTACAAGAGACAAAAAGAGAATTAAGTGAGGGGTGTAGTACTGAAATTTTGTATTTTCTCTCAGCTACAAAAAAATATTTAAAAACAAATTTTCCCTAAATTAGGAAAATTTGGAATCAGGAAGTAACGCAGATGATACCGACTTCCAGAAGGAATGCAATTGAGACATCAGTTGACTCCAAATTATGCCATGGCATTCCTGTTTTTATACTGTATACCCTGACAGTTAGGTGACCATATGCCCTGCTCTCTTGTGAGTTCAATGTTTAATTTGTTGGCTTAAGACTTTGCAGGATATTTCAGGAGGAAGAGGGAAAACACACTAAAAATTGAGTAAGGAAAACTATGTGGACAACTCTGGAAAACAGAAATTTGCTATCAGAAGGGCTCCAACTGAAGTACTGGTATGTCAGGTTCTACTACTACTATAAAGGAATAAATGCAAATCTCATTGAAATTCAAACTAAATTGACTCAAAGAGCATCCTACCATTATAACTGGTTTACATTCTGCCATTTCTGTAACAGATTGCTCTGAATCTCAGTTTCTAAAAATGCTCTGGGTCATACTGTAGAGAGAAAAACATAGGTCAGGCAACCAAACCATGACTTGAGAGAAGATGGGCAGGCTCCAGCTAGTCAGTATCTGTTTTCAAGCACTGGCCAACAGCAAAAATCTAAGATTATAACAGTAAGGTATATCTTGTCCTTTCTGATTTGTCTTGAAACCAAAACTATTCAAATGGCATTTCTAGCTCTCCATGTAAGATTTGTATATTTGGTAATCTACTGGGTCAATCCGATGCTGCCAGTAATAGTAATGGAACCAATCTGCTCATTTTGACTGCTCTGAAAAAACATTGTCAACTGTGTAATACAGAATCAATTCCTCATTTGAACTGGAAATACTGGGGAAAACTTCTAGCCTTCAGACCAGCAGATCACTTCTTATCAGATAGCTTCTGCTATTAGAAGAGGTCTTTGAGTAGTTTTCAGAAATCACAATTTATACAACCTCTCGGTCTTCATGGCCAGTGGATTTATCCAAGTGGAATCAGCCAAGGGGCTAGCAAGTAAGACTACATTTCCCTGGCCTATAGCCAATAATAACGAGGTCTTCCACACTGAAACTTCTGCTCCAGGAATTGCTAAATATAAATCCAAAAATCTGTGAATCTGCCTTGTGCACTAATACAAACTATATCCAGATGAATTCCCTGAATCAGCAGGAATCTCTTTCCATTGTTTGCCATTCCCAAGGGCAAGGTATGTGAATGACCCTTTGGATAAGACCAACATGTTATTATATCATCATTCAGTCTTGGCAACATAGTTCAAAAAGTAACGTCAGAAAATGGATAAGAAAATATTAAAATGTTTATTAATTTAAGGACCTTGGAAATTAAGTTTTCCATCTAATTACTATAATATGCATATGCATAAAACACCCCAGCTTGATTTCCTGACGGAGTCCTATGGCTGAGTTCAAGCAAACCAGTCTCTTTACTTACTTTTCTGTCATCAAATACACCATTTGAAGTTCTCATCCTAACATGGGAAGAAAGGAATTCAGTATTCAGATAACATTAATATCTATTAGAAATTTTACAGAGATACTGTTGTCTTCTCTGAACGATGTGAATAAAATACTCTCGTCGACTACTTTTCTATATATCAGGCTCAATCCTAAACTGCCTATCACTCAGTGGCTGCCCTGAAACATGAAAGTAACTCTGAAACAGAACTTAGTATTTTCCAATAAAAGTGTGGCATCATTAACAATCTTCTAAGAATTAATAGAGAAGAAAAGTTCAGTAACACAAGTATTTTATTATTTTTAATGGCATAGTTTTTGTTCTAGTATTTTGTTTAGGAAATCATACATTATTTATGGCTTTTATTATCATAAAGTCTAATGAAAGGCAGTGATGAAGCAAAGCGAAAACATCTGTTTTGTCATTTAACATAGCACACTTCAGATTAGGGTGATAGACAAATGGAAGAACCTGGAAAAAAAGCCCTGAACTGTGTATGTTTTACCACACAAACATGGCATGTAGAAAAATAGTTGTAATTAAAGATGTAATATTGTGATTCTGACTAAAACAAATGTGATTTAGTAAATCTTGTTTACACATGCATATGTTTTTCTTAAATATATTTTCAATACAGTTTATTTGCATCGATGCTACTGACTACAAAGTACAGGAAAAAGGATGTAGAACATGCTTTAGAGCATTTTTGAGCTGCTAGGCAAACATTCCCTTAATTATGGTCTAAGTAATATTAGTGATCCATGAATCAGAAGATACAGGGCTCCATAACATTATCTATCAGCTAAGTATTCAGAATAAAGTTACGTATAATATTTCAGTCCTAATCAGACTTTTCAGATTACAAAATATTCTGAAGTATAAAATACTTTCAAAAATTTTAATGTTTTCAATGGTTGCCTTGTTCTGCATTTCTAATGCAGTTCAGTCTTGTTCCTATAATTTTTCTCCTCTTGAAATCTCTTCTCTGAGCATTTTTAATGTTGTCACCTTCATTGTGCTGAAGGTTACGCCTAATATTATAAAGCCACTAATGTTAGGTTTGTGGTCTGTGATCTCTGTTTCAATAATTAGTCTGTTGTGCTACACTGATACATAGGTGAAGAAGCTTTCAAATCTAACAACCATTATGAAGCAACAAGTTTTTATGATTTATATACAAGTGAGGACTTGCAGTATTTTTAAATGCCGGAATCACTCTGAGCATCCAGAAAACAGCAAAAGAAATAAGGATCTGCACAGAAAGCACTGACATGTCTGTAATGGGTACTGTCCTGGGTTCAGCAGTAGCAGTCATTTTTCTCCCTCTTAGTAGCTGGGGCAGTGCTGTGGTTTTGACTTTCAGCACAGGAACAGCGCTGATAACACCGATGTTTTTAGTTGTTGCTAAGTAATGTTTAGTCTGATCAAGAACTTTCTGAGTCTCATGCTCTGCCAGGGAGGAGGGGAAGCTGGGAGGAAGCAGAGACAGGACACCTGACCCGAACTAGCCAAAGAGATATTCCACACCACAGCATGTCATGCCCACTATATATAAACTGAGGGCAGTTACATGGAAGGGTTCGATCACTGCTCGGTCAAGCTGGGTATCAGTTGGCGGGTGGTGAGCCGCGGTATTCTCTTCCCTTGTTATTTCCCTTATAATTTGTATTATTGGTGGCAGCAGTAGTGGTTTTGTGTTATACCCTAGTTAGCGGACTGTTCTTATCTCAACCCATGGGAGTCACATTCTTTCGATTCTCCTCTCCATCCCTCTGGGAGCGGGAGAGGAAGGAGAGGGGGGAGTGAGTGAGCGGCTGTGTGGTTCTGAGTTACCAGCTGGGCTTAAACCATGACAGTTCTTTGTGTCTGGCTTCATCAAAATTCATTCTTTGTTGAGATGATGATCAGAGGGAAGTCACCAGCCACTGGTGACCTGAAGACATCTAGTTGGTGGGCTATAAAAGTGCTACATAGCAGGCAACAGCATATAATTGAGTTCATTGGCTGTTTTCCCCTAAAATCAAATTCCCTTGAGGTATTCAACACACTTCCCAATTTTCCCACTCTATCCACCAAGTATATCCACATCTCCAAACAAAAGCAAGCCAACAAGCGGATCTGCCTTTACCTGAAGCAGGAAAAACCCACACTGTCTTCCCCAGTAAATTCTTTACATGCACCACAGGAACTTTAGCCACTTCTACAGTATGTAAAAGTTCTGACTGAGCTGGGCCAGCCCTGTTGGCAGATCCTCTGGTGCTGACCAACCAGGTGGCTTTTGGTAAATGCTTATCCCAAGGTTTGAAAGTCCCACCACACATTACTCTCAGTGTAGTTTTTAACAGCCCATTGTATGTTCGATTTTCCCAGAGGCTGGTGCATGGTAGGGGATGTGATATACCCACTCAATGCCATGCTCTTTGGCCCAAGTGTCTTTAAGGTTGTTCCAGAAATGGGTGCCATTGTCTGACACAATTCTCTCTGGGGCGCTGTGTTGTCACAGAATTTGTTTCTTAATGCCCAGGATAGTGTTCCGGGCAGTGGCATGGGGCACAGCCTATGTTTCCAGCCATCTGGTGGTTGCTTCCACCATGGTAAGCACATGATGCTTGCTTTGGCAGGTTGGTGGGAGTGTGATATAGTCAGTCTATCTGCCAGGACTCCCTATATTTATACTTCAGCCATCATCCTCCATACCAGAGAGGCTTTAACCGTTTGGCTTGCTTAAATGCAGCACATGTTTCACAGTCATGAATAATCTAGGCAATAGTGTCCCTTGTTAAGTCCACCCCTCGATCACAAGCCCATCTATATGTTGCATCTCTGCCCTGATAGCCTGAAGTGTCATGGGCCCACTGGGCCAAAACTAATTCACCCTTATGTTGCCAATCTAAGTCCATCTGAGCCACTTCAATCTTAGCAGCTTTATCCACTTGTTGGTTGT
>WYDI02040493.1:0-44710 GCA_009867235.2 Psittacus erithacus
TGGAATTAAATTATAAACACAAAATATTTAAATTTATATTATTAGAAAAGAAACATTCTTTTAAAAAATATATACAAAAATAGTCCCCACATTAAAACTCTCCCTGTTTTTCTCTTTGCACCAAAATGCTTTGAAAACTCTGGGGTCCGAAACTGAGGAGTGTCCATCAACAACCTCCTTTGAAGCTGCTGAGAACTGAGGACACTTGAATCCTGGTAGGAAAAGGCTCCCAAAGTTTCTGGACTTTAGTTACAGAGGGAAACTGGAGTGAACTGGAAGTGCTCAGCAGCTGCGCAACCCAGGCAGGGTCATTGACGGAGATTCTGGGTCAAAGTCATACACTTTGGAAGAAAAAAGGAAAGAAATAAAATCAGGGGGAAGTGTTTTTATCATGAACTCATGTCCTCAAAAGGCTGTGGTAATAACAAATGCACTCTCCAGCACATAAAAGAGAAGAAATAAAGGTTAAATCTGGGTGGGGCTTTATCGTACTTTTTTTAAAGAAACCCTCTTTACTTTAATTGCCAGTTGTGATGGCAGGAAAAAAATCTGTAAAAAGCAAGAATAGCTAAAAATAGGTCAGATAAAAGTCAGCATATCTAGCCATAAATTATCCAGAGCCCAATAAAAGCTCAGTGAATGAGACAGTGGAATGTGTGGGGGCATGAAGACATAATGATACTAAATTAGAGCTTGCCTTCAGAATTGCAGAGGGTTGTGAATTACTCCCGTTTAAAAGCCTTGCAGTAATCGATAGCGGCTTTTTGCTGCCTGCGGAAAAAATCTCATAAATCCCCCTTTATTTTAGGTGTCTGTGTGGAGGAATGTGTGCCGTGGAGGTTTCAAGAGAGGTGAGTGGAGCAGGTCCCGTGTGGTTGTGATCCTGGCAGTGCCCAGACTCTTCATTTCAACTCGGATTTGCTCCTCCTCCCACCCGCGCTCCCAAAGGGAAAGCAGGGTGCTAAATGCTGGATGTGCTAATTGCTGTGCAATCGCACTTAAGAGGTAAAACACTGTCAAGCTGGGCTCCCTTTGGAGGAATTAAATCTCCCTGAAATCCTTTGCCTACACTGTGTGTGCCATCCAGCTGAGCAGCATCTCCATAATGCGTCTCTAGGTCTGATTCTCTTCTCACTGTGTTCAGAGCAGTGTAATCCTAATATGTGGGAACAACATAGTTTTATTCATATAATTTTGTGATCTTCTAGGGAGTGCCCAGAGCATTCAAATTATTCACTTCTGAAGCCACCTGAATTAAGCACAGATGCAGTGTTCATCTCCTCATAAGCCCTGTCCATTTGTACACAGGTACAATCTGTGGACTGGGACAATTACCAGGCTTAGAAGTTCTCTGTATTTTGAAACCTGCCAAGAAGTGCTGGCATCTTGATTTTTAAGTTGGGATACAGTGGTGTGACAGGTATCTCTGGGCACAGAATCCATTATCCCATAGCCAAGACTTATTACAGGCCACAAAACTCTCGCTAAGACCCTCTAACACACTTAAGACCTACAATGAAAGACCACAAGTACAGTGTGCCACAGGAAGAGAGGAAGACACACAGAGGGCATCTCCCTTGTCCCATGTTCCAAGGGGTTTCATTAAAGGTCACCCAGAGGGACCTAGAAAATGAGCCATGCCTCATACTATGGAAAAAACAAATTCCAGTAGTCCCAATAAAGTCCCAAAATGAGCCAAGCTCCTTTACTTTCCTGTGATATTTGCATTGCCTCTTGCATGTTAATAATTGACAGGAATCTGTTTCTGGGACCGTTACTCTGGGAGAAGCATGCCCATCTTCCTGGTGGCCTTTAGGAAACAAGCCTTCACCATAGATGGACATGAACTCTGAAGGCACAGATGGACTCGATCCTCAGAGGGGATGAATAAGAACAGGGCTTAGCTTGGCAATGAGGAGGAAAGCAAACGCCTGCTTTTGGCAATGGTACTGGCCAAAGGAGTTATCAGTAGTGTTATCAGGATCTTGGGAAGGAAATTGCTCTGCTGTGCCCAACATCCCTTGTCCAGCAGGAGTTTCTCAACCCAATGTGTGAGAAAGCAGAGGCCAGCAGTTATCTACATTCCTCTCATTCCACCAACAAAGTCTCCCTGCGGTTCATTTCCTCTAGAAAGGTATTAAGGAATATTAAAGGGAAAGGAATCTGCTCATTAAAGACATGTCCGGCAGATCTCTTGGTTGCAAAGGAAAGACTGCAGGGCTTAATTCAACCAATTGTTGATGATTGATTAGCAAGGCCATTTTAAAGTGCTTTTGATTCCTGAGTCCCCTCATTACAAGCATGGCTGGGGCTGGAGGGTTGGATTATTCCCAAATAATCTCGGAAGCCGAGGGAGCTTTGAACAAGTTTTTATTAATATTCTGATCAATAAGCATGAAGGAGCAGATGAAGAAAAGCATTTTGCTGTATTGCATCCACTATGCCAGGTTTTCAGTGGGCTTGGACTGAACTCTTGGCTGCATAGCTCCAGCTTGGAGCTGCTGGATGCCTTCCTTGGCTGCATGCTGGGTCTGCAACGGGACCTTTGCACGTGTTCTTGGCTGTGGGAGCCTGTGCAGCTGCAGCAATTGTGCAATGAGCTTTAGTTCTGCTGCTGCAGTCACGGCTTCTTGCTTGTTGGAAATGCATCTGAAATGCTGGGCTACAGGGGAAACACGTGTGGCAAGGCAGCCTGGGCTAGACCTGCTTTGGAATATGTGAAGGAATATGTGGAGGCCCCCAGGTTGTGATGATTTTAAATGATTCTTTTCATCTGATGTGCTAAAGTTTTATGTGTCTCACTGTGAGAAGGTGAAGTAGTTCAGAAACAGCAGATCAACCCAAGGAGAGCCTGCTCTCCAAGAAGAAATGCCATCATCTCTTTTCGACCTGAGTCCCCAGTCATGCAGTGGGCATTGCAGCGAAAGGAGGGTGGAGAACAGACAGAAGAGAAATAGCAGGACAGGTCCTGCCACTGGAGGCAGGGCAAAGGCTAGGAGCTTGGCATGGGAGAGAAACCCTGCATGAATATGTTTTTGGCGTGTCAATTGTGCCTCAGGCTATCCCTATATGAACAGTCATGTCCCAGACCTGACTTTGAATTTGCATCCAGACAACCTCCAGATATGACTCCAAAATTATTCATTTGAAGGCTGGTTGGAGTCTGGTCTCCACAGAGACACACGTGGTGCCAATTTTGGCTTTGGACTCCGGAGACTTGTTCAGCTGCAAAGTGATTGCAGGTAACTTGTCAGACACCGGTGACCATGAGGCATGCTGAGATCTGCTGATGAGAAGCCTTCTGTACAGAGTAGACATTCATATTATTATTAATCAAGGTCTCACATCTTACCATCTGGTTCTCGTTCTGAGCCTGGCTTCCAGCTAACAGCAAGCTGTTAAGATGGACTCGCTCCCACCCACAGCAGTCCTCTGGACTCCAGTGCCCATCAGTGGATCCCTCCTGAGCTGTGCTTGCTGCCCTGCCTTACTTGTTTGCATATGTAAAGGTAGGGGTGGTTCAGAATTCAGAGAGGTCATCCAGCTCACCTCGCTTCAGGTGGCTCCAGCACAGATGTCTGTCTTTGAACTGAAACAGGTGCTTTTAAGACATGATTCATCTGCCCTGTTTTAGGTGCCAGCTGCAGGATGAATACTGTGCTAGTCTCATTGCCTGCACTGTTTAGATAGACATGAATTGTAAAAAACAATGTCCAGGCTGACAAGCTTACAAGTAGACACCTGCAATGGAGATAAACCAAATGAGATGCTTCCTAGCAGAGGCATGTGAAAATGTTTCCTGTAGCTGGAGACTGCCAAGGTCTACTTTGCACCAGAGAACCCCAGTCTTCTCTGCAAAGATTCCCATGCATAATACTAATAAAGAGCCCCACACTTCCCTGGGTCCAGTCATCACCTCTTCAGATTGAGAAATAACTACACATGGAACCCCATGATTGCAATGCAGCGGCCAAATTAAACGCCTGAATTTGGGTCCTTGCATGTGGGTCTATCCACGTGAGCAAGTTGTCTCAGCAGCTAAGACAGTCAATGGAGGTGTTGATAGTTTGCAGTGGTTAGGTGTGATGCAGATGGCCAGCCATTAAAGTGTGATTCAGTTGCCTAACATAAAAGATAATGACATTTTTGATGTCATGTCACACTTGGCATCTTGCTACAGAACCAGGAAGGCATGGGTCACCTGTAAACCCAGTGTCATCTGTGTCTGGTGTCTGTCAGGTGCATGTGGATGACTTGGATACTCTGGGTCATCTCACATGACAGAAGCCATCTATATTTAGGCAACCAAATTGTTCCCTTGTGACCCCGTGAGTCCGC
Source organism: Psittacus erithacus (assembly GCA_009867235.2). Lineage (NCBI taxonomy): Eukaryota > Metazoa > Chordata > Aves > Psittaciformes > Psittacidae > Psittacus > Psittacus erithacus. Next base: position 4,339 of record WYDI02040493.1, read on the forward strand.
AGGCTGAATTCCAGCCCGGGTCACCAGCAGTGAGGACTTAGGCAAAGCCACCATACTCAGAAAGAAAGCACTGCCCTGCTCTTGGTTGCTTCTCTCAGACTGATGATGGTGTTTTGCAATAACTGCACTGTCCCATGACAAAAGCGCACTCTGCTCCTGCATGTAGCCACACTGTTTTCTTATGCTTTCCTTTTAATCTGTCCACTAACGCCTCCCTCCTGGAATGACGTGTGGAATGAATGGCAGCCAAGGAACAGAATACAGAAGTGGCGATGTCTGGCAGGGATGTAGTGATCTTAGAGAAAATTTCAGACAGTCATGTCAGACCTAAATTTGTTGTCATGCTTGGTTTTGTATCTTGGCAAAGTTTTAACAGCAGATGCTAATGCTACTGTGACTTCTAATGTTAACATAAGTTTGAAGGACCCTATGTCTAAGAGCTGAACCCCACTGTGCTGGGCATCAACACAGAGCAAGGCCACACACAGCTCAAATAATTGGAAAGACAGTTGCATGATCTTGCAGTGTGGAGACAGGTACCGACTGAAGCCTTTTGGGTAGCTTTAAGCTTTGGTCTTCACTGAGGTGGCTCGTAAAGTTGAGACTGAACTTCATAAGCACTCATTGAAATAAGTTACTTACTCCAGCAATGGTCTTGGTGGAACACTGAAGTCCTTGGTTCTCAGTCAGAGTTCATCCTTTTAAGGTTTTCTGAGCACTTAGCTCTGTTGAGCTAGCTGGTTTATCAAAAAACACAGCACCGGAAGGTCATATATAAATTAGGCTATGCTGTTTGCTTCCTGGTCTTACCGGAAACTGCAAGTACCTTCCATATTCAGTAAGGTTTTGAAACAAGCCTGAGGAATCTTTCCCAATTTCTTCAGAAACTTTCTTGTAAATTTGTGAGGCGCCAGGATGGATACGTCAAGGTGTTGCTCATTTTCTTGTATCTATGGTGACAAAAGTCAATACAGAATTGAGATGAAGAAAATCGGAAGCAAACAAAATGCATTGCTGAAAATCATCAGAAAGTTCTTTTTACTCAGGAAGAAGTATGGGTAAACAAAATAAATAAAGGTTAGCACATTCAGCCTTCAGGTCAGTTCTCCTTCAGGTTTCATCAGGAGTTGCATGTCTCTAGTGGATGTGGCATTTCAGATACCAGCAACCAGGGACAAAAGAAAGTACTCCTACCATCTCTCCTTGGAAAAGCCATGAGGTTTGTTGTCTCCCCATCACTCTGTGGGTCTATAGAGATAGCTGACTTAAAGGCAAGGAAAGGTCAGGTTTGAGCAGGGGAAATATGGGTGATGGTGGACCTGAGGAAGACAGTCACTGTGCCTTGGTTCCTTGCTTGTGACACCCCCATAGTGAGTTGTGAGGGCAAACACATCACACACTGTCAGGTGTTCTGGAAAGCATTCATAGCACAATAAGTAGATTGACTATCAACAGACTGACTCTCCCCTTCGATCTGCTTTTTCATATCATCTTTCACCAGAACACTGTTTTATCCTCCTTTCAGCTTGGAAAGCTTATTCCAGTCTTTCCTCATGTGAAGCTCAGCTCCTAGTCTCAGCTGCTTATCCTGATAGCTCATATTAGGTGATTAAGAGAGAAGTTCAGCTGCAACATTTGTTCATGGCACTGACACATCTGATGCACAGATCCATCTGCCAGCTGGCCAGCAGGACAAGGATGACTAGTAAAACTTCCAGTCTGCTTTTCCAGACCAAGGTGGCCTCTGCAAATTATATTAATTCTGGATCAAATTCTACCCTGGGAGACTCATGGGCAATTCCCAGTTTCAATATCCTCTCTGTCCAGCTCACTCCACACATCATGGTAAAATCTATCACTCACTGGTTGCATCCTGGGGGGGTCTCAGTGCACAGTCAGTGCCAAAGTGCAGGAAACCTATGGGTACACTTTCTTCCCCTCAGATACAGCATTTAGGTTAGGAAGGGAGCTGTAAAGGTGACTATTACTTAAGAGAAAGAACCCATTATCCTGTGCTGAGTGCAAGTTCGTAAGGAGAAACTTCTCCTGACCCAAGGAACTCTCTGTCTGGACAAAAGGAGGATATATGAGATGGAGAAACAAACGACATGCAAGGCAGGACACGGCCACTGGACTTTGGGCTTTCAAAGTTCGAATCCTCTGAAGATCTTTCCAAGTTTTCTCCTCTGAACCTGAAATTTTGCTCTGGCTGTGACCTTGGCAAGTGGTTGGGTCCGAGTGTGCCTCAGTTCCCCCTCTGCAGTAACAGGGCAACAGTACTTGTGTGTGCACTGAGGTTCTCTAAGCACTTGCAAATTGTTCAGACACCCTGCATGGTCTAAACAAACTGAACTGGGGATTGTATAAACTATGCACATAAATTAAGAGTTTTAAGAGGGGAAGGAGGAAGGTTTTGTTTGTGTGTTTTTTATTACAGGATCTAAACGGGCAAATAATATACCATGTGATCCATGCTTTAAGGCAGCCCAAATTCTTTCCTGCTGTGTCTTTCGGAACCCTATTGAAAATCAGAGACAGGCAAGGGAGCAGCTACACATTTATTTTATTACTCTGCAAAAAGCAGAGCTCAAATTAGTTGAAAGTAAGGATGGGAAAGAATGTGGCCATTCTCATCTCCTAGGTGCTAGAAGCGGTCTGTCTGTATTTCTTGAACTAGAGTTCATATCACTAGCTTTTAGATATCCACATCATGGTTGTCTCCTAAAGTACTGATTACGGAATGGTCCCTTTATGGAGAGGATGGGTCATTTCTGCAGCATGAGTCATCTGGTCTTGTCTGAACTATTTTAGACAATCAGATAAGCACCATCCTGTCTTCTGGGAGAAGCACTGCAGCAGGGAGATAGACTGGCAGCACTTGTGGGTGGAGAAGAAGAGGCTCAGAGAAGAAGACAAGCTCCTGTTTGTTATCAGTTAGCTCCAAAATCACAGAAGTGGTCTCCTGGGGACTGCAAATATGAGGGCATTATATATCAGCACATCCAGGCAGTGCTACATTTGTGCAAGAAGCCACCCAGAAAAAGCAAGATCTTTAAAGATTATTGTAAAGGTTGTGGGAATAGATATGCAACCTAAAAACATGGCTAAGCAGGCTTTTGTAACATTACTTGGTCTCCTTCTCCTCGGACTAGACCTAGGATTCAGTCAGCTACCTGCTGTAATCCCCATCCTGTCAACAGGGTTCCCAATATGGGTTCAGTTCAATGCCACTACAGGTTGGTGTTGCATCAGTTCATTCCCAAACCAATCATGACACATGATCACATACAAAAACCATCTAAAATCCTACTCTGAAACAGAACAAGAAGGAAGGGATGCTTGGACATACATCCTTAAAGTTGCTAATTCAGCATTTGGCTCAGCATTGATGTTTGTGTAAAATGGGCCTGGAGACCTCAAATTCGTTGAAAGGAAATTCAGTGAAATACAGGGAAGGGAAAAGCCTTATGATTCAGTAGGTCACAAGGTGCAACAAACGACCATATTATTGAATGCAAATATGTACTCTGGATCAGCTGAATGGTTCTTTGAGCTCGGTTAATCAGTTACAGAATGATGTTTCTAGCTGCTGCATTTTCAACAGACTTCAGAAAGAAGGTCTTATTTTTTTAATCCAGATCATATGTGTCTCTTTTCAGGAAAAAAAGCCCCAAGTGTCTATGGTACATGGCACTGCCAAACTTGATTTGTATGGATTCCCACCTTCAACAGGCCCTTTGAGGAGAGGAGACTAGAGCCTGGCATGATAATGAATTGATGAGATATCTCACAAGCTCTCTGACCTAAAGGTCAAAACTTTGTAGCTTACTGCAATTTAGCAGCTCCAGAATTCAACTTACCTAGATACAGCAAACATATCACAGAACCACAGAATCACAGAAAAAGCCAGTTGGAAGGGACCTCTGGAGCTAATCCAATCCACCCCCCTGCTAAAAGCAGGGCCAACTTCAACAGTTGCTCATATCCTTACACTTCTTCAGCCTGTGTTCAGAAATAAGGTCTGTGATTGAGCCTGCTCTCCTTTAGCACCTTTAAGAGTGTAAAAATAGTGTTTTCCAAGACCTTTGGTAGGGAGATATTGGCAGTCTAGCAGACTGGGTGACTTTTCTCTATAGATTTCCTCACTGGTGGTCTAGGCATCATCATCGAAGCCGAGCCCCATGGCTTAGACTTCACTGGGAGTTATTTCCTTTTCCTCTGTGTAGCTGATCTCTGTCCAAAACCAGCCCAAAGCTCTCCGTATCTCACCTTAAGTTGCTAGGAGTTAATACACTTTTTGACACTTTTTGGCATGTTTAGGCCTGTACTCATTCTCCATTTCCAGGCAAAGCTGGCGCATGCTGTGGCAAGAATTCTATAAGTAGCAGCAGGTCAATATCCCCAGCACCTGATATTTGCTCAGAAAGAGAAAAATACATTAGAGATTGAAAATTGCAGTGTATACTCAGGGGGACAGTAGCATGTAGTCCAGCAGACTTGGTTTCTCTTGCTGTCCCACTGAAAATGACAGCCCTGCTTCCATGACACTTCCTTTCTTTCCACATTCACTCAGATTTATCCCCCATGGCTGTGTCCCACGAATGGCATTCAGGGCTCATTTCCTCCTTCTGTCCAGCCGCCAAGCGAAGATCATACGCAGGGTGACACATGGGAGCATAGCTTGCCAACAGACTGCAGCACACAATGTTTCCCACAGGTACCTCAGTCTTTCTGGGTAGGTAATGATGAGGTGGGTGAGAACACTTGAGTTACTTTGAGGAAGCAAAGCTGGAGGAGTTTATGGTGTTAACCACACATTTTCCTGGTGCAGCTGAAGCACAACCCTGAAACGTTTGAGTCAGTTCCTGAAGCTTTGCTAACTTTGTCTTCTGGGTGCCATCAGCAAAGCTGGTGTCTCAGGTCAGGACCTGGCCTGTTCTCAGCATGGGCTGTTCAAGGTCATGCTAGATCCATCTCGAAGAAATCCTGCTCATTCCTGCTGCTCATTCCACTGTGCTATAACTTATCAATATGGCAACCTCAATGAGGAGATGCATCACTCTCAGTTTTAATTCAGCACCTGGTCTTGAAGACATCACGGTACCCAGTGCTGATGGATATATGGCAGTGCTCAGAGTAGTTTAGGAGAAAACCTTGGTAAAGGTAACACCACAGCAGTTGGAACAAAGGATCAGCAGCAAAGCTAGTAACACACCATAAATGTCCCCTTGCAAATTCTGAATTAAACACCCACTCAGCTGAAGCATTTGAATGATGAATATCATCATCTGGGGGTGGGGGGCAGGGAAATCTAGGCAGCTTTATTTTTTCCAGCATTATGGAAAGTATTTCCTTCCTCCTGCAGATGTGCAGCTAGGAGCTGGAAACAGTTACCCGTCAAGTTCAAGCAGCTGTACTCGTGTGTCACCAGCCAATGAGACTCCAGGCCTGAGCTGTCAGCTCCACTATTGAAATTAATGGGCCAGACTGTTTACGTTAGTGGAAATCATCCCATTTAAATATAAATATATATATATATATATGTTATGCTGAATACATAATGCAACTGTAAACAGGCAGCACAGAGAGAAGGGGAGAGGGTCTGGAGAAGGCAAAATGGAGAGGCAAATGACAGGGTGTGAAAAGAAAATCCATGAGAAGAAGAAAACATCCTTGGGGGACAGATATTAATTCAATGAAAAAAGCATAAGGAATGCCAAGAACTGATCAGATAGCACTGGAATGAGAGAGAGAAAGAGGAAGATAGTTTTATGTATGGATAGATGGATGGATAGATACAAAAGATCCGTGCAAGAACGAACTCAATGTGGGTCTGTATCAGCATCCCAAACATCAGAGGTCACTTGGATCAAATATCTCCAAGGGTCAAAATAGCTTTCAGCAGCAACAGGGAGCTTAAAGAGAACAAACACAGTCCAGGAAGGGAATGTGCTTTTTTTATTTTTTTTTCTTTCATACTTAGTATTCAGGAAAAGCAGCATTTTTCTGCAGCATTTAGGGAGAGTAAATAATCAGGAACATGCTGCCGGAAGAGTTGGGAAGAGGCCAGAGAACATGGGTGTGAGGCAGGCGAATGGCTAGATTCTGGCAAGGTTTCCCACATGCAGAGGAGGGCGACGGGTACTTCTCCAGCTGAGCTGGAGGAGAGGAGTGGGCAGTGTTTGTAGCCTGTCTGTATGTGGGTCCTGTCTTGGGACAAGATGGTAGCCCAGATCCCCTCCCAGCAGTTTGCTATGATGCTCCAAGTGTGGGCAGCCAGGATAGGAAATAGCTTGCTTCCATCAAAGTATCCATGTTCTTTAATCGGTGCAAACATTTGGTTTGCCTGGGCTTCCTGCGGAGGAATCGCACCCATGGGGCTTTGGAGAGCCTGTTACCATAGTTGTTTGGAGCCTCCAAGGTGACATGGAGCTGGGGGGACTTCCAAGGTCACTATGGGCTGGGGGAACACTTCAGGGCTTGACAGAAACATGTCACTCTGCCAGCAGGGATTCTAGGACTTCTCCATGTTGATGGATCTTGTTGATTCATCAAGAAGCAGAAATCATTTTTTCAGATGTTTAGGTGTATTTTGATGACAAGAAAGAAAGAGAGGGTAAGAGACCTTATCTTGAGATCAGAGGCACCATCTTTCAAAAGTGAGGTTAAAGACAGAGATAACCCAGAATTTGGTGACCACCTAATTTTTAAGAGAAATGGTTTCCTTGTCAGGAAAAAAGGTTGTTCCACTCAGCCTCCCCCCTCACATTTTTTATTTGCAATCAAAAACATGAAGTTTCTGATCTGAAAAAGAATGTGCCTTTTTTTGTGTATGTGTAAAAAGCTGCATTTTTTAACAGCTCTTTTTCAGCAGTGCTGCTGCACTGAAATAAATCCCCTTCTCATGCCTTCACTGGGCAGCAAGACGAGCAGGGGCTGGGGGACATAGGGTTTCCCTGCATTGCCCCACAATGAAGCTGTGCAGGGGAAAGCATAAATGAATTAGAGGTTAGGTATTGCCATGAAGAAAATATCAGCCTCACCTGCACGTGTAAGGTCACAACTGCAGGAGTGTGTAAGCGCAGTTTAGGTCTGAAGGAGTTTGTGTCACAGCGGTTGTCTCAGCTCTGGGGTGCTGCAAGAGGTGGCCGCTGGGGATAGAAGGGTGTGATGTGAACAGATCCCAATATTCAACTGTCAAATATTAATGAGCCAGGAACGCTGCAGCTGTAAAATGTCAAAACAAAATAATTCTGTTTTGCAGAAGGACTTCACTGAAGATGACTCCACCAGCACACAATCCACCAATCCATCACCTCCCAGAATCCCACATGAGAAGGTGGGATAATTACTATAATTTTAATGTACTCCATGATGATTTAAATACACTGGGTAAACTAAAAATATCCTGCTTTTCCATGAAGGTGCTGACTTTCTGAGGTAATGCTGCCCCAGAGCTCCTCATGGTTCATGTGCCAGCCACTTCTATTACCCCTCAGGGCTCCATAAATCATGTCATAGCTCTTTCCCCTTCACCCCATGGAAAGTCTTTGCTTCCTGACTTTTGCATACCTTTCCTTTGGAAAAAAACCCAAACCTCTGCTGTTTCTCTTTCAGCCTGGAGATCAGGCGAGGAACTACACCTCCCATGGCTGTGGTAGCACTGCAGAAGGAACAGAGGATGGAGAAGAGGACTTTAGCAGAAAGGGTAGGGAGCAGAGAGCCTAAGCCGGATGAATGCTTCAGTATGGTTGGAAGTGTCAGTGAAGTGAACAGTGTGTTTCTAACATGGTCTTAAGCATTGAAATATTGCTTAAATTAACTCCAGAACTTACATGAAATCTGAAGATTTGGAAATATCTCCTGTGATTGATTGAGTGCCTGATTGATTTGATTATATATGTTTTATATGTATGCATTAGGCCTTGATTCAGCTGTCTAAACATAGTTTCCTAGGGCCAAGTTAGATGTATAGGTTATCCAGCCCCAGACTCCGGCGCTTGCTTCTGAGGAGTGCTCATCTTCCCTCAGCTCTGTGTCACTTTGCCAACACTGTGGGATGTCTCAGATATACAAGGGCATCTCAGATGGCACCAGGCTCCTTTGCGTAGGCAACTGAACAGCACCTTCTGAGTCATTAAGACTCTTAGAGATCATGTTTTCAAGGGTTTTCTCTGCAGTCACTGGGACCAGAAATTTACCTTAAAAACAAATGACATCCAAAGCCAAGATTCTTGGATACTCAATTAACTTTGTGGGGGCTGGTTTGGAAATATTCTGAAATCTGATCCTTGCTATAAAGTTGGGAATCTTGGCAGTAGTGTCAAGAAGCAAACTGCGTATATTTTGCCTAGAATTGTTTCTACTAGGAAATAATAATTTCAAAAAAGACCCTCTTTTCCTTTAATTTATTTTCAGAGGTTTCATGGGTCCCTTTCTTGTCCTCATCCTGCTGGAAGGAAGGAAACCTAAGAAGAGGCTGGCTCTTGGGTTTGTGCAAACAAAATTCTTAGATAGCCTTTCACGACTGTTGATGTTAATCAAAGTGGGTTTAGTAACACAAAAGTTTACTGGACCATTCATATGGATAACTCATTTAATAAAGGAGGTGAAACAGGCTGCTTCCCTGGATGAGGATCTGGGTTGGGCTTCCACCAGAGCTAGGGAGGTTTCTGATTTAGAATTGCAGTTCTTTAGCCTTGAGCAAAGAATGGGGGCAAGTGGGTCCATCTGGACTGCCAGGTTTTTGCACTCATCTACAGGGTCTTCTGTGTGAGAGCTGCCTGGCAAGATCACACTAAAGGAAACAAAGGATTTCACAAACTCTAGCCGATACGAAACCAATGACCTTTGTTCTGCTCCTCAGTTGACCACTGTGAAGTTACTATTGCAGAGATAAAGATCATAAATCTTTGTGCCTGGCTTTTTTCCGAGATCCTGTTTAGCAGTGTTTCTTGGCAGTTTCTTAGTAGATATTTTTTAGACCTGGCTCCCTTCCTACAGTACTGGCAATTAAACATATTAGCATTCATCTTTAAAAATAGCAAGGAGTGGGTATCCAGCCTTCCCAGATGAACACCCCTGAATGTGGGAGGGCCTGCAATGGAGCAGAGCCCAGAAGCAAAACATGTAGATGGTGGAGAGACTACCTGGTATCTCCATGTCCTTTCCAGTCTTTGTTTCTAGGATCTCCTCACTCTCATTCTTTCTCCCTGATAAATTCATGCCCACACTCCCAGACTTTGCAACCCCGTGCTGGTTTATACAGAAACCACCCTGTTGAGAGGAGGTCTTTATCATTAAATTTGTGTTAAGATTTAGACTGTTTCACTCCCAGATAGAGCGACCAGCATCTGACATGTTTTCCAGGCTGCTGTAGTGTCAGTATGCCTGTTGGGCTGGGAAGGAAAAAACAACAAACAGTCCTTCTCCTCCCTCTGCTTGAGCTCTGACGGTGTGAAGTGGAAATGACCTGGCTGGTAATTAAGTTTTCAGCTTCCCTGCCTGAGCCTCTCTCAGCCTCTGTAAAATGCAGAGGAAACATCTTGTTATCTCCAGATAACGATGGCTGCCCAAGAAGACACAAACCCTTCTGGGAGGCACATTTTCATGTCTGCTTCTGTCACTTCTCCATCAGTGAGGACTGCTGGCAAAAAAAATGGTGTGGGAAAAAACTCAGCCGTTAAGTGGGCAAGAGGTGAGTGATACATGCCCATACTTACACCTCAACTTCACAGCGAGCCCTTGATTTTACACCTAGCCCAGATTTTATTCTGTCTGGTTCCGGGGCAGTTTCCTGCACTGAAGAGGTGTTCTTGGCTCTTATTCCCCAGGATTTCTGATCCAGGGGCACCACGGTAATGCTTTCTCCATTGAGAACTGTGAATCTCAAATCTCTCCCTCATGGACAAGCATGAGAATGTGCAGAAGCCCAGGCTAGAACACAACAAATGGAGGGCAGCACAATGACTGCACACCATAACTGAAAAGGGATCTCATGGGGCTGAACTACTGCAAGAGGAACACTTGAGTCCATGGATGGTGAAAATGTCCAAGGATAGGGAATGCAGGAGCCTGAGCAGAGAACTGGAGGAGGAGGGGATCTGCAGCAGATATTCACAGATAGTCAGCAAAGGAAAGCAGCACCTTAGGAGATTGCTTCTCTCCAGGAGCCTGCAGGAGCCAGCTGCCAAGGACAGCCCCACAGAACCAGGACTGGCCTTTGGGTAGAGCAGGTGTTTTGATTTGGGGTCCATGACAGCCAGGACACAACTGAGCTGAATCTGAATGTAATAAGCTTGTAAAACACGGAGCAAAGACACTGGAAGTGATAAGTGCTGAAGGACAAATAAAGTCGTGCTCTTTCCTACTGAATCACTCTGTGAAAGCATGGGCTCCCCGCACCTTCCCAGTCTGCAGAGTTCCCAGCTACTGGGGTCTCAGCGATTGTTTTTGTGGAAGGTCAAGGGCACCAGCTACGCAGATCGTTTGGGCCCCATAACCTGGACATTCTCTGTGTCATACAAAGGACATGGCTCAACACCTTGGTGAGGACAAGTCTACAGATATTGGTGGTAACAGCAATGAGGGGTGGATCTGGGGTCTCTAACATAGGACAAAAAGGCAGCAGTCATGCAAATACCAATGAGCTGGGTGAGTGTAAAGGAAGAGGGGCTCGTTGCAGTCACCCTGTTCTGGGGAGGGACAAGGTTCCAAGGCCTTGGGGATGTCTTTACGCCTCTCTGTGAAGGGCTGCCACATAATTTTTAAAAATTAATTATTTATCCTTAAAAGCTTTACCATTTTAGCCCTCAATTCTTTAAAATAAACAGGAAAACCATGGCACTGTCTCACAATAGCCAGTCCTTTAGGCAACGCCTTCCACCAGACATTTTGAAGTTTTAATCATTTTTGATGTTCCTCATAATTTCAGTTAATATATCCAGGGTGGTTACAGTGATGATTCATGCAGGATGCATCCTGTTTCTTCTCCCCCACATCTCTCTAGCAAAAAGCTGCTATGGATTAGGAACTTTGCCCTTCATTTTTGGAAATTGCTCTACCACTATAGACTTTAAATGAGAATTGCTGTGGTATTTCACTGTGTGCTATTTCAGAGTGCTGGCTTCTTTGATGCAGTCATCATCTATATGGAAAAGAGGTGTGTACATGAATCAATGGTATAGTTCAGCTGCATCTGCATTAGAAAGGCATAAAAATGAATGAAATGCAGTAACTGAAATGTGCTTTTCTAGGAGTCTATGCCAAATCGGTACTTCAGATATACGTCAAGACGCTTTGCAGGCACAGGCTGCAGAACAAACAGGGTCCTACAATTTCACGCCGCAGTTTCTACATTCCCGTTTTCACCTCTGGTGACTGGAGCATGTCAAGGTTTGGGTGGGCTCACCAAAAACTTCATCATATGTCTTTCATCTGATATATATAAAAAAAGAAGATTGTTTTTCTACTTTCATGTTCAGTTTTATTGCCCACTTCTAGAAAATGCAGATGTTTTTCAGCCTAGACTCTGGAGGAAGGCTGCTCTTCTCTGTAAGATGGGCAACAGAAAGAACTGTGTCAAATCATCTTAATACAGAACAGTTGGTCCATGCAGCTTTAGGCAGTCTTAGGGGGGATCCTCTGCAGAAGAAGGACCTGTTTTCTGCTTTGCTCTGGCCAGCTCACCAGCTGGGATAGTAAAGCCAAGATATCTTCTGCTGCTCTATTTGGTCAATTAATACACAAAGCAGCTAAAAGACAAAGCCAAAAATCCTCAGAGGAACAGATGATCTTAGCTGCCCTCCTTGTTTTTCAGTAACACTCAATATCCTTACTTTTGCCCAGACTAATCCCATCATCTGTTGCACCTCACATGCCAGAAACCTACACATGAACACAGCCTACATCTGAGAGAGGGGACCACAACAACCAAAGCAGGTACTGCTGGTGGGTTTCTGCCTCTGGGATGTTCAAGGCTGCTTATAACAGAGAATGGCGATGGGAACTGCTGGAACATGATTAATTTCATCCTAAAACTGATGTTTAAAATAGGTCAGACAAATCCCTCTTGGGCACTGCCATTTTCTCACCATTGGCTCTAAAATGAGCCTGGGGCATAGCTGTAGATAACTACTGTGAAAATATTGAGATGAATGTCACCCATTTATTGGAGGGACCTGAATATGTACTTTAGTTCCCTCTATGGGCTGCATCATGGGGGCAAGCCCAAAGAAGGGGCTTTATCACTACTCCCTTGATCTCCTAGTCAACTGACAAATACTGGAGATAGCAGACTGGATTTGGCATCTTTGCTTTCCAAACCATGCTTTAATGGCTGATCTCTTTGCCCTGGTGCTTCCAGGTTATGAGTCAATGGGAACATCTTAACTGCAGTTTTAGAAGCATGAAGCATATATTTCTGCTCATTGTCAAAAGCACAGAAGGTAACAGGTAGGAGAGGAAAAGAGCAGCCAGCTCTATTCAGTATTAACAGTTCAGCAACTAGGGAGGCGTGTTCAAGTGAGTTTATCTCCCCCTAAAAACTGGCACGTTGAGTAAAAGCGCTTGGTAGAAGAGTGACCCCAGGGAGGATGAGATACCTTCTACATAATTATCTCCAGTCAGAGTTTGGCTCTGCTGTCATAGATGTTAATCTTTCACGTCCATTGCCGAGTGGCCACATAACAACCCTTGTGGTGAAATACGTGAATAGAAGGTAAAGGAATGCAATGTTCTTCTCGTTTTACATGGTTCAGGATCAAATGCATCAAACACCGGCAGTACGTGTCACATCACATAGAGCTGTGCCTTATCACAAGGCTGTATCCTGTTGGCATCACAACATCCCCAGCCTCACAGCTGAAACTCGTATCAAGCAATTTCTGCCCTGAGGATCTTGTAACTAAAACGTGAATGGGAATAAAAAAAGGCAAAAAAACCCCACATGATGTATTGAGAGAGCTGTAAGCTTTGATTCAGCAAAGACTGTAAGGATGTGTTTCATTTAAATAAGCCTTGGAATTCACTCCCATCAAGAAAACAAAAGAAAGTGATTATTTTTCTCCTTAAAAAAGGAAAAAAGACAATAAACTGGAGCCAGCTCCAAAGTTATGAAAATAATCATTAATTTACAGCCCCATCAACTGTGGGAGATACTATTGGTTTTTAAAGGATGTTTGTAAGGCTGTTATCTACTGGGATCAATAACCACCTTGTAGTAAAGCCCCAGGGTGCTGGCAGAGGCAACCACAATATTCCCTGCAATTGTTACTCATCTCATATTTATCAGTGTGGTCACAAAAGCCAGCTGCGGGAACAAATTCAGAACTGGCATGACCTGACACAGTATCTTTGTCAGAGGCACACACTGCTGCTGAACCTGAGCCTTCAAGTTATAGAAACCCACTTAGAAGAAGTGGGTTTTTTTCCCTCCAAACTGCTGACTTATGGGACTCATGGGTGATGCTGGTTTTATCACAGATATGGGATATGGTATCAATGTCATCATTACAACTTTTATTTCTATAGGCAGCAGTGGCTACACAGTATGCTGAGAGATTCCCTTTCACATGACCCTTAAACCTGGTCTTCATTCTTAGGCTTATGTGGGCCTTAAAGACATAAACATGAGGAAGTGTACCTTAATGAGGAAAAAAAAATAGGTGAATATGTTACCTTGCATTTGTGAGGAACACCTAGCACTAAAAAAGATAGTAACCATAGCTCAGTTAGCCCTTCATAACTCTTTACAGAGCGATAATTGTGTCCTTGAACCTGAGACAGCAGGTTAAAATGGAAGAGTAGCACTGAGCCAAGCCTGAGTTTGATAATGCACTGCCTGTTTGGAGTCTTGTAAATCCAGCAAAGAAGCAGAGTCCTAAAAGGCAAGAAGGTGCAGAGCAGGTAATCACAGCTCTTGGATGGATTACGGTCACTTGCAGGGTGTACGTCAGTGCTTGATGCCCTTCCAGATGGCAGGGTCTGGTTAAGGAGTTTGCAAGTGCAATTCTAAAACCAGTATCAAGTCTTCACCCAGATGAGGTCCCTCCCTGTGTTCGGGGCTGGTGACCCAACATTTTGGTTCCCCAGAGCACTGTCAATATCAACTGTTTGGTGGCAGCCAGCACATTTTCCTGCCCCTTGCCAGATCTGCCTCTTGTTCTCAAGCCACATGCAGGCAGAGGAGGCAAAGAGCTTCCTATCGCCCTCCTTTCCCTTTTCCTATAACGTGGGGCTCTTGCACAGAGATGCTGGTGATCTCACAAGGCTCATCCCTCTCTTGCAGAGGAAGGAGAGCCCTTGTGCTGTCCTTGTGCCCTTTGGTGCTGCTTTGCTTTATGCCTCTACTAAATCTGTCCCCAGGGCTCAGTGGGCTGTAGCAGCTATAGGGCTTGGCACAGAGGATGTTTTAAGGTTGCCACAGTGACTGTGATGGCAGCATTTAAAAATGGCACAGGCCGTTATTTAATGCCAGCTGGGTAGGGATTGCAGGGAAGGTCGGTCAGTGACCTGGTGTGACCCATCACTGACTGACAGCCCTGTACAACAGGAACTTCATGGGGGGTGACCAGGGAGGAAGATTCATATCCCCTTGTATCCACAGGAATTCCAACATTTTGGCTGAGGTTCGGAGGAGCTTCTGTAAGTGAGAGGCATCAAGAGCTCAGGCCAAGCACTACCATAACTGAAACTGGTCTCGAAGAGCGAGGCATTAAATCTTATAGCAGGCAAACCTGCCTTAATTACATATGTGCAGTAAGGTGGGGAGTAAGAATTGATGATAAGAGCGATGCAACAGCCCCAACAGAATTAGCTTAATTTCTCCTGTGCCCTTAATCGTCTTAGAGGAGGAAAGGCTTGAGGGATGTAAAATGCTTGGGGAGCCAAGGGGGAAAGGAAGGCATCATGATCAGTTTGCAAGGCTCTTCCAGGCTGCCTCAGTCTCCAGGCTCCTGAAGTTGCAGTCCCAGTATTCTCCAGGGACAGCATGGTCATTGCCAGGAACAGCATCCTCCATAACGTGAGATGGCTACAAATAGCCTGCATGGTCACCCTTGGGGTCTACCCAAGTGGCGTACACTGTATTCAGAGGGGGTTTTGCACCTTGAAAGCAATGGAAGCTGGTCATCAGTGAACATCATTTAGGCAGCATAGCAACTAGCAAAGCTCAGACATTGCCCAGCGTCAAAGTTAAAGGCCATTCAGTTCCAAACCCCTGCCATGGACGGGGACACCTTCCACTAGACCAGGCTGCTCAAAACCCCATCCAGCCTGGCCTACTATCTACCCCCATTTCTACCCTCATTTATCCATTTAAGGTCAAGTTTAGTCCTACCTGCCTGTTCTCTTCCTCTCTCCCATGAGAGGGGCCATTTCCACATTAAGCTTTCCCATAGTCCACTAGAGCTTTCCTGGGAGAGGAGAAAGCACTCTTTTTTGCTGTAATTGCATCAATGCGAGGCCATTTTTCCAGGCAGCACCCAGATGGGAGTTTCTGGGTGACATGAAGCTCAGTGTGTCCCTACCTTGAGGTCTTTGCTAATTCTTCCAGGGAGGAGGAAGACATTATGCAAATGGACCCTTAAATACCTCTTCTAAGATCAGTCATCCTCAACTAAGCAGATGTTGAGGCCATGGTCATGCTTATAATCAAGCTGTTCCAGGAAATGTTCCTTGGAGCTACATTCAATCAGCCATAATGTTAGTCATAGCCCTGGTGCAGCTCTGGTCTGCATTGCTGACATCCCTCAGACAGACCCTGGGCATGGCTCAGAGGCCAGCATGCACAGGGAACATCCCCAGTGTGGGTGATTGTGATTATCCACTGGGTTGGGTATAAGGGCAAGAGCCATGCTGTCATTTCTAGACACAGAGCTAAAAAGAAAAGGAAAAGGTCAGAAAATAGCCCTTAGCATATGTAGTACTCATACAGTGTGTCCTAAATGACCTGCTAAGATGTTTTTAGGCAGCTAAAATTAGGTGAAATGAATCCTTCTGTTAGCACCTGCTGGTGATCATCGTGAGATCTTTACCAGCTAAGGTGCTTTGCAAGGCTCTCATCTACCATACCTCAGCCCACTCTGTAGCCCTCTGGCTCACCAAAGATAAAGAAGCCACCCTGACATCTCTTTGTAGGGTGTACTTGTCTTCATCCTCCAAGCCATTGCTGGTTGGCAATAAACATCTCCTGAGCTGGAGATGCCAGCTCTACCCTCCTAATTAACCAACACTGTGCATCTGAATCATTGCGTAATGACTCCAGCCCTGGACAAGCTATGGGAGCTCAAGTCCCCTGAGTCCCACAGGCTGTTCCCACCAGGTACAATGCAAGCTGCTCTGCTCAGTGCCCCCTGGGGTTGGGAAGGTCTGCCAGGGGAAGGGAACATCGCTACCCATTTCTCAAAACAAGAAATTCAAGATGGTTTTCCCCAAGACCACCCAGGAAGTAAGTGGTGATACAAGATCAGGGTTTGTGCTTCCAGCTCCAGCTTTCAGCCTCAGGCTTAAACCATGAAACCAACAAAAAAAACCCAGACCGCGCCTGTGAACCAGAGCCTCCTGTTAAAATATTTTGAAGAGATTAAACAATGTTAAACTCTAAATCCTCCAGCCTTTTCTCAGACCAAACTCTAGTTAAAATCAAATATGCAAAGACCTTAAAGACAAGCCATGAGGCAAACGAACTGCTGCGATTGGTGTTTTTAACCCACAAAGCTGCAAGAAGAAATAATTACCCTAAATCCACAGCATTCTCAGGAAGGGAGCTGTATATAAAATACATTCCTTATGACTTTTTGGGTCAGCTTTGTAATTTGCCTTTTGGAATTTTTGACACACTGAAGGGAAAAATGATTTTAACTATATCTGCGAGAATATGTTACGACTTTCGATTTCCAGAGTAGAAGTTTGAAGATATAAAATTGCATGTGAGCTAATAAAGCTTTATCTTTGAATATCTATCCTGATTCTTCCCTATCAGTAACCCAGAAGATTAGAGAATCATAGAATGGTTTGGGTTGGAAGAGACCTGAAAGATATTCTAGTTCCAACCCCTCTGCCATAAGCAAGGATGCCTTCCACTAGACCGGGTTGCTCAAAGCTCCATCCATGATGCAGCCCCAGATATGGTTGGCTTTCTGGGCTGCAAGTGCACACTGCCTGGTCATGTTGAGCTTCTTTTCAACCCACATTCCCAAGTCCTTCTCCTCAGAATTACTCTCAAGCAGTTCTCCACCCAGCCTATATTTGGGCTTGGGATTGCCCTGACCCAGTCACAGGAGCTTGCACTTGGCCTTGAAATTCTTGAGGTTCATAAGGGCCGACCACTTTAGTGTGTCAAGGTCTCTCTGGATGACATTCCTTCCCTTCAGTGTGTCAATAACTCCACGTGGCTTGGTGTCATCTGCAAACTTGCTGAAGACACACTCGATCCCATTGCCCCTGTTGCTGCAAAGATGTTAAACAGTGCTGAGGAACACCACTTGTCACTGGTCTCCGCTGTGACATTGAGCCATTACTCGCAAGTCTTTGAGTGTGGTCATTGCTCTCAAAATCCTTATAGCTGGGGAAAGATAGGTCTTTAAATGAAAATGCTGAAAAAGGCTCTTACTGAAGGAAAAAACACAGCCTCTTCACTGAATTTTGTTTATTGTGACACACTATGAACTTGGAGGGAAAAAAAGCCCTGAAAAACAATTATGGTTTAAGGATATATTAGGAATGAAATACATAAAATTTTGCTGTTTACAAAGGAAGTTGTCTTAAAATTATTATCCCCAAGTTTTCAGAGATGGGTAACTCAGTCATGCTAAATACAACATAGTTCATTGCAGGATGAGAGGCAGCCACTTCCAGCAAAGAGGAGTATGTGAAACATGATGGGGCAGTTTGTTACAGAGTATTTATGGAGGCAGCCTTTTTTAAGACATTAGCTGAGGCGAGAGTCCAAGTCAATGTCCCACAGAAGCTTTAATTCTCATGTTGAAGCAACAAAACCTGCAGGTGCTAAAGATGATGAGCCATAAAGTGGGAAGGCAAGCCTCTTATTTCCAAGCGTAAATCAGGAGCAGCTCTGTTGATGTCCAGGACGTTAGGGCTTTCTCAATGTAGTGCATAGGAGCAAAGCATCAGACCCAGCCACAGACCATGACAGCGCTTTCATCTTTGTGGGAATGTTTTTAAATATGTACTTTATTGTACTGCAGCAGAACATCCTGTAAAAGACCTTGACTGAAAAGAATCATTTTAATAATAGGGAAAAAGATCTGAATTTGAGTCAACAAAGAGACAGGCTGTAGCAGGACTGTCAAGGGAAAATTACTCTATTCAGCCTTATTCTTCACTTGCATAACTGACATAAATGGGGAGTTGCTCAGGTGAAGTGAATGAGGTGATAGTGGGATTAAATCATTGCAAGAAAGTATCAAGCCTGGGATTTCCTTCCTCACAGCCTCAAAAACCACTGCTTCCCATGGGCTAGATTGTGCCTACATAAGCCTTTATCTTGGCTTTCTGTAGTGACTTATGTTTACTTGCAGTGCATTATTTAGCCACAAATTATACTTTTGTGCTATATGATCTCCAGGCAGGACGCATCCCCTGGTAAGCAATGAGACATATCAGGAACCCAAGAGATGTACCAACCGTTTTTTGCCTGGAGTGACTGGAATAAGGTTTTCTTCATATTTCATGGTATTTACTGAGGGTTGGCAAGATGCAGATCTCCAAGTCCTCATGCTCAGCTGGAAATAGGAGGAGAAACTCCTGGTCCTGACAACCAGAACTCCTCTGTACATGGAGACCACTCTCCAGGTACTACAGGATGCTACCTACTGATTCTAGAAAGAACCTTACCAATAAAAAAAGGAAATAGTCAGGGGTTATTTTACTGACACATTGCACCCTGCTTCTTCACACTTGATTGTTGCACTTGCTCATCACTGAGGACTCCAAACAGGTTCTGATCCTTCAGCATCTAAAAGATGAGTTCATAATACGAGGAATAATATAGCTATATCATGAACTCATGTAATGATTTAGGTTAGAGGAGATCTCTGGAGGTCACCTTGTCCAAACCCCTGCTCAAACTAGGGCTATAGCAGTGGACAGCTTTGAAGTTACACTGCACTTCTCAGAGCCTTAACTGTGAAACTGTTCAGCCACTGAGGAGGGTGGCTCTGGTTCCCATACTTTATTATTCTTTTGTTTAAATCATCTGAGGATTAAAAAAATATCTCATCTTTTAATTAAGAATCAGTTTAACTTCAGATTACAGCATAATTTAATTTATTCAGAACACTCCTAGAGTTAATTGACACCAACCCATGCCACTTTCTGTCTTGGTGCATTTCGCAGCCTCCACCACACCATGGTTTGTGCAGACCAGATAGCACAGATACATGAAAAAGGAGGTCAGTCATGCCTTGAGGCTGTTTCTTGCACCCTGAAGTCACATTGATTTCAAAGGAATCAGATGGCTTGGTGCAAGCTGAGATACTTCATAAAAGGACGCCTACTGAAGGAAACGGAGAGTGAAGAACATCCATACACATTGGCCTTATGGCCCACTTAGCTCAGGTTCAGTCTCCAAGAAGGTATCAAGAGTCCAGAGATCAAGAATCAAGGGATCAAGTTCAAAGGATCAAGAGCTTGGAGAAAAGTACTAAAGCATGGCAAACATACAGTAGTATTGCCTTGAATACTAGTCCCCAGTCTCATTTTGGGGCTCTTAGACTTCCAGAAGTGCTCTCCCTGCATTTAATAGCCCTTCAGGTTGATAAAATAGCACTGTGATCTGTCAGAGGCAGTACAAGTTGCACATGCAAAGATATTAAGGCAATTTATTGCATGTGCAGATGCATGAACCTCAGCCCAGCACTGAGGCCAGTGTAGGCTGAAGAGTTAAGTCTATCAGCACAGGGCAGCAAGCAGGTCATTCCCTTTCATGCCTTGAAAAAGCCTGCAGTTTTCAGCCACATCTGCCTTATCAGCCATGATGGCTTGGCATGGCACTTTGTACAACACTGAACAGAAATTGCTGCATATATCAGTCAGTACAGAAACCAGCACTGAACAGCTCAGGAAGGCAGGAACCCAAGAGACAGCACAAGCAAGAGTGTAGGTGGTGCGACCCCAGATTGATGCTGGAAGTGTACAAAGATGGATTGTGGAGTCAACTCTTGCTCATCAGCAGATGGTGAACAATTGACTGCTGTCCTGAGTGAGCTAAGTTCCTGTGCAATGTGCAGAGAGGTGGAAAAAACAGTGATAAACTGGCTGGATACATTCCCACATGCTTCTAGCCACTTTTGCATGTTAGTTATGGTATGTTCTAGTCGGATTTCAGCTCCAGATCTGGACATCATCCATAGGACACAGTTGGCCTTACACACAAACACATACTTATCTCTTCCTGTGATGCCTTGGAGTATCTCTCCTGACCTCCCACCACCACTCCAGGATGCTGGAGATGTCCTGTAGCTCTTGCATCATAGTGATACGGATGTTGCAGGTCCCTGGTGTCATCTCAACTGCACCCCTATGCTTAAGCAGCAGAAGCAAACCTGTAAATCTGGGGAGAGGGTAGTGTAGGAGCAGCAGATGAAGTCAGCAGGGTTGTCTGGCCACTTGTGTCTGCTGGTTGCCTTGGATTTGCTGCCGCCTAACTTATTAACATGGCATGTCCTGGCTTACCCAGGGGTGAGGCAAAAATGTGCATGTCTCAGGCCACCCTATCAGTTTGACAATGGACTGAATTCTGTTGTGGAGGCATCGCTGTTTGTGCCTACTCCCCTTTGGATGGGCACAGCCTGGAAGAATGCTGCAGTAGCTCCTGCTGCGCACCCTGAACATGCGTTCCACAACACATTGGTCAATCTCACCTGGTTTCTTATAAGTTTTCCACTTTGTATGACTCCACACATCAAGGCAGAGTCATCAGTGATGAGACGATGTGCAGCGAGTCTAAGTATGCTGGTTTTAAGCCAAGTAATTCCTCTGCTTCTGTTCCTCATGTGGCTACATAAATGACTGGGCTGCCACAAGTCAAGAGGCAGGATCAGGCAGGAAGCAAGTGGACGTACCTTGATGGAGATGAAGACTACTTTCAGTTCTGGTAGTTTTATACTAGCTGTAAGTGCTTGTGAATCAATGCCTGATTTAAACCATTAATATCATTAAGCGTTTAATTAAGAAAATGAATAATTAATTATATGTGTTCATACAATAATAGTCATAATAATATTATTTCTAATGAACAATAATTAACAATGGATTGTATTTTAAGAGGCAGTAATAGTGATTAGGAATATGCTCTGGGGATGGTCACTGGAATAGATCAGTCCTGGCTGTCCCCAAGGAGGGTTGGGGCATCCCCCCAGGGAAACCTTCCTGATGCTGCATCCAACCTTTCTTTG
Source organism: Psittacus erithacus (assembly GCA_009867235.2). Classification (NCBI taxonomy): domain Eukaryota; kingdom Metazoa; phylum Chordata; class Aves; order Psittaciformes; family Psittacidae; genus Psittacus; species Psittacus erithacus. The sequence goes on from WYDI02040493.1 coordinate 25,755, forward strand.
CCTTCTTTGGCATCACCTTCAAGAACCACTGACTTGTGAGGGCTTCTGTTTTGGGCAGAACATGTATTGGGAGCAGGAGGTGGTATCACATCTTAGGAGCAACACAGCGTGATATCTTCCAGGGCTTTCGCACCTTCTCCTGTTACGCTGCTGAGGTTTGGCTCCCTTTGTCTCATTCCTCACCATGCTCATACACCTATCTTCTCCTGTGCTCTCCCAAATAGAAATTAGAATAATTTGACAACAAAACCTGGGAAAACATCCTTATCCATTGCTATGCACCTTATGTTGTGCACTGCAAGAAGATAGAAAAAGATGCTAGTTTCTTCATCCAGGTATAGGAGTGGTGAGTTTTGCCAGTGACTTTAGACTTGCTAATTATCACCAGTTATTTACAGTGGCTCTGTGTGTGTGCTAATGCCAGCTACTCCTGTCTGAGTTGAGTCCTATAAATAAGGATTAAATAATGGTAACTGCAGTAGGATGATGATGGCAATGTTATGGTGGTATATATCCATGCTGGACCCTTTGTGAGCTGTGGGATGAAACGTGAGCTTTCTACACAGTCAGGGAACAGCCCAGAGACTGTTTGGAAAATTCAGGGGGAAAAACTGGCTGGATTTTTGGCCTTATAGAGGGAGGAAACTCGCAGGAAATATTTTCCTGGCTGTGGGAGTAGCTGGTGTGATGGGTAACATGCTCTCCGTACACACGTCCCCGTCTCACTCTGCATCCTCAGGAATGCAAGGTTAGCAGGAAAATGCAGCTGGGGATCTGCAATGAAAAATTCTGCCGACTCTTCAAAGAGCATCTCTGATCACTTTCACAGGCACACTCAGCTTCGAGGGTGCTGCTGCTCACAGGAGGCGCTTCAGCTCTAGAAGCTGCAGGACCACCTTCTGAATGGAGGGGCAATGCTGGACTCAGGGGAAAAGGTTGGGAGCACAGAAGCTGTTGGGAGCACAGAAATCTATAGCTGTGGGGTGCCAATGGGGAAGTGCATTGTTGCTGCTGAGGGACTCTGATGGTATTTTGGGGGGCTGCACTGACTAGGTTCTGCCCTGTCCAGCCGCACAGTGACAGCCATTCCTTCCCCATCCAGCCAGCTAGCCCTGCAAACCTCAGCTCTGTGCAGAAACCTCCTCCTCGGGGATGCTAAGGTTCTCAATAACTTGCGCTGTCCTTTTTAATCTCTTCAGTCTGCTCTCTTCAATTCCTCTGAGGTTTCCTCCCTCTTCCATTATTCAGTAGTCCAGGCAGCTGAGCAGTGCAGGAAGCAGTAAGGATGGGAGAAGGAGAAGACAGGGCCAGCTGTCAAATAAACTGTTGGCAAGAAAACCTCCTCGCTCCTGCTCCCCATGTTGCTCAGCATTCAGATATCCACAGAAACAAATTGGCTCCAGGGTAGATGACTCCCTTTGCAAGGGCCCAAGGTGACTGGAAGGGGCTGATGCTGCATTTAATTCACCAAGATCTGGAGAAGCCAGCAAAGGAAAAACAAAGGGCTGGGAAGCTGGAAGGGACTTGAAGAGACATCCAGGCTCTGTGTTAAATCAGCAAAGGTTTTTGTGGCCCCTTCTCCTTTCCCAAGAGGCTGTCCCATAACATCACTGCCCTGGTAGTCAGAAACCTTCTTGTAACCACTAGGTAGCATTGACTCACTTTCAGTTTGGTTACCCTTAATTTTGCCTTGCTTGATCTTTCATGTTTACCCCTGAGATGAATGTTCAGACGGCAGCTGCATCCCATCTCAGCTCCCACTTCAGTAGACTAAGCAAGCTTCGAAGCTATTCTAGAGGGGCAGAAGGTTCATGGATCAAAGGCTTTGCTTTCACTTGTGTCAAGCGAATTTCCCTAAGAACAGATTTGTCTTGATGTTATTAACATAGCTCACTAGAAGAAAAAAACAATGGAATGTCCTTATTCCTGGTGATGCCAAACACATACACATGAATACACTTTTATTTTTTCAAATTAATTGAAAAGGAAGATCCATCACAATATCAAGGTTTGTGGAAAAAACCCTGTGTGTTCCTTTCTTGCATGAGCAATCCCACTTGTGGACTGGTGCTAAAAGAGCTGCTGGAGGATGAGGGCTTTCAAAAGCTAATTGATTAGAGGAAAATCCCACCTCCTTAATAGTTATTCAGACTCATTTCATATTTTACAGCTATTACATAGTTATAAAGTAGCTGATAGAAATGCCCCTGGATTACAGATGGGAAAACTATTTCTTATGAAAAGATCAAAGTCCAAGTTTCCATATTTGAACACCTCTACCAATAAATCACATGCCAGGATACTAAACTTCAGTGTTAGCTTTCTGCTTTCAGACCAACAAGACTGTACAACTACTCAAAAGCAGAGAGTTTAATTTCAATTATATTATTAAGTGTTTTTTGTAAATTAAGTACATAGCAAAATACTGGCAATTAATATGCTGTCTGACTCTGCGTTTAACCAAGCTTTTCAAGGAGATTACCCATGGCTTGGCATCAGCCGTGGATGGTCACTCTTAAAAGCATTTATTTACTAAATAGTAGCTTATTTCATTGAGATGTTATGCTCTTGTGGTGACAGTACATCATTACTCACAGGACTGGTGTTGTCAGTAAAACTTTATTTGCTGCTTTTCTGACCAACTAAAGGCTTTTCAAAGGGCAGGGATACACGTGTCTCTAGGGAAAATTAAAGAAAGACCTTCATTTCTGGGAACAACTCAGCTAATCCCTAAAAAGTCTGAAAACAGTTTTTACAGACCTGTGCTACTGCACAAAATTAATCCAACCCAGAGAACCCTAAGTTTGGTCTGGCAACAGCACCAACAAAGTACCAACAAGGTCATTGAAAACTAAGCAAGGGTGACTTTCTTTCAAAGGAGAAAATAAGGTATTTTCTTGATTCCTAAGGCTCCTAAAGGGAGAGCTTTTTTTTGGCTCAGTCCTGGACCAACGCTAGGTAAGATGCTGCAATGCGGCTTTTCTATTTCTCATGATTCTGTCTCAGGCTATCCTGGTGATGGGAAGTCCACAGTAGTCCCCTGGAAGGCAATGGGAATTTTGTCTTTGACTTTCATGAAGGTCGTATCTGCTTTCTTTTATGTTTTTACAAATCTCCAGTCATAGGAGTTCTATGAGGAAGTGAGAATCACAGGTTTCCATTTTCAGCTAAAAGGCTCTAAATGTGACTTTCAGCTATGCAAGCATAGATGCTAGTAAGAAGTAGCAATTACCAATTTAATATCTCAGCCTTTTTTATAGAAGGAGGTGGAGTGAGACTGAGGACTGGCCCTTGATTTTTATCTGATGAAGGTCAGCAAAACTGCTGAGAGAAGTTAATTTTTAACCTCCCTATGGAGTGCTCTAATAGCCAGGAGATGTGAGGTGGGATTCAGCTGCTTCACTTCATCATCTAGCTTTATGTCTATGATATAAATGCTTGCATGTGAGATAGACACCCCTAAGTGTCTGGCACCATTTGAGGTGGCCCAGGGTGTGTCATCTGGCCTCCGACTGGGTCAGAATGTCATATGTCTTCTGCAGGTCTTATGCCAGACTTGTCAGGCCCCTGTCTTTAATGCTCTGGAGCTTCTCAAAAGCATAGGCTGCTTATGTGCAGGCACTGGATCCTACCCCACGTCAAGGTCAACCTGTTCTTGATGTGCTACCTGAAGCTAATAGGGGCAGCCCTTTATCCTGTTCCTTGCTGTGCCCATCCAGCCTCCCAGAGCTGAGTACACACAACTTAGAAATCTCTGGATCTTGCCTCTTTGACCAATAAGTCACTGGGTGTGAGCAATGAAGGACATCCCTGACATTCCTCTATGGTCAGATGTGAGAAGGGAAATAAAGAGCTCAGCAGTGGCCTTGATGGGGCTCTGTGAGCCAAATGATGACGGCTCATGGCAACAGGCATTTCATCTCACAGTGGAAGATCTGCATCCTCACCCTCCTGTGCTCACCCAGAGGGACTTGGGGAGGTTCTCAGTACATGTGCAACCCTGCCCTGGGTGGCAGGGGAAGGCAGTGCATAGCATCCAGGGCAGTGCCGGAAAGCAGATGGGGCCAAGCACAGAGGCAAAAGGGCCTCAGCTTACCCAAAATAGCCCATGGATCTGCAACACAAATGTCTGATACAGACGCTGTCCTCCCAAGGTTTGGAGAACTTGACTGGTCATACCTGCCAACCTGAGCAAAAGAGAGGTGAGGGCAAAGCCCCTTGCAGAATTCAGGCCATGAGAGAGATGTGATGAGCTGAAAAAAGGGAGCTAAAATCACCCTCCTTTTCAAGAGGATCTGCTCAGCCTTTTCATTTGCCTGCCAGCTGTAAAGCTTTCTTTTCCCTTCCCACATTTTCCCGCTCATAATTATTTCACCAAATCAGCTGCTTCTTCTCTCTTTTTCCTCTTGAAAGTTTCAAACTGCCCAGCCCCACTCTGTGATAAATCTGTCTAAAACCACAGCTGCTTCCGCATCCCTCATGCCTAGGCGCCTTTTTTTACTGAGTGCTTTCTATTAGACATATGTATGTAAACATAACAAACATACTTTGTGTGCTTTTCTTTTCCTCCCAGCACTATTTTCTTTCCACTGCTTTGTTTTTGCTCCCTCTCTGGCCTCACGTGGCCATTTATTACTCTTTGGATACTTTTTCTTTTATCAAGATGTTTCCTTTAGGAATGTTTCCCGCCAACTCAAGCTGCCTGGCCCATTAACTTCCCGAGTTCAGCTGACAGCCTGGACTCCAAGACCCATTGCCTTGTGATACTGAGTGCTTCTGAGATGCAGGAACTGGTTGATAAAATAACTTAGTCATATGCATAATCAGAAGAAACACTGTTTAAGGGAAAAAAAGATAGTAGATTTTACAGCTGTGCTTAGGTCTCTCTCTCTCTCTTTTCCCTCATTTTTGCATGATAATCTGGTAAGTGGTTGTGAAACGTTGGCTGTTTCTTAACTGCAGCTTTATTGAAGGATTCGCTGCTGCAGATAAATTTGTGTTAAATTTCTCACAAACACGCCAAAGAGCCTAATCCATTGTCGTTCATGAAGATCAATCAGGCTTGCGTCCATATTACTGACACAAAGGCCTTTGAAATCTTTGTTTAAGCATTCAACTGGTACCATGAATTATCTCTATTTAAATTAGCAAGCTTGCATTTGAGGGTTCATTAGGCTTTCCTGCTAATTGGGTCTTGCTAATGATGAGAGCATCATTAAACTCACGTTGTCCCCACCATCTTGTTAGCTGACAGTTTAAGGGATCATAAAAGGCAGCCAGCAGGGATGCTGCATGACTCCAGAGGTTGTTAATGGCTCTGGAGCTGGTTCAGCTCTGAGTCGGTGGTTTGGTGCCAGCTCAACATGTGTCTGTGTCACAAAAATAATTGGTGCCGTAGACGCCACGCTAAAGCACTGCCAGAGGACACGTGTGAAGCACGAGGTGATGGCTTCTCAGCCCTGCATAGCTGAGGAACACTGCTGTGGATGCTTGGATGTCCTTGTTAATGGTTTATATACAGACAAACCTGAAGCTTTCCCGAGGCAAAAAGATGCAGGCTAAAAGGCCTTGTTTAAGAGGATCTTTGGCATTGTCCACTGTCTAGCTCACAGCAAAAGTTAATTATTTAGCCCCCCCAGGATAGGGGATGTTGCTATTAATGTGCACAGCAGAGGCGTGTGGGGGTTGCAGGTCCAAACCCCACTGAGAGCGCAGATGGGCGCAGCAATGTGCAGGTGATGGATGACCCTGCCTCCTCTGAAGAAGCATTTTCTTACAGCTAATGCAGCCCCGGGGGAACCCAACCTACTACTTTCCATCCAATGGCTGCTGTGCACCATTGACCACTGCTTAGCCTCTTCGGAAGATGCAATATTGCCTTCATGCTTTGTTAGCAAAACGACTGAGGGCTGGAGTGTGCACTAGCTCTGTTACCTATTGCTTCTGTAAAGAGAAAAAATAGGCTGGGTTTTTGAGCAACAGAATTTTTAGTTTTGAGCCAGAGTAGTTTGAAGTTAGTGCAATTAATGGCATTTGTGGTTATCTCCTTTGACACCTAGTTATTCACAGACCTGGGGCACTCCTCACACAATTGCCCTGTGTATAGAGCCTCCTCTGGACAGCTGATAGAGCAAGAGCACCAAGGGGCAAAGAAAGTAAATGAATTAGGTAGTTAAACCTTCACCTCAATGATTTAGTGAAAATTACATATTGAAAAGCAAAGTGAGCGGCTGTTTGCATAGCAACTGCAATATAACTACACCCTAATTACAGTTCTGTCACAGATGAAGCTGGTCATTTAGAAAGCTACTGTCCTACCTCTGTGTCTCCTCTAGTGTGCACGTTCTATCCCCTGATGGCAGTGCAGGGGAAGGTGAAATGTGGCAGCAGTAGATGGGTGGACAAACCCACTCACCTCATGGTGCAGGATGCATGATAGTTTTTTGGAAGCACCTGAGCTGTACAAGGACCCTGCACAGTGCAGTGGGATGCTGGAAGCACCCATGAATCTACTGTTGGAGAAGAAGACCTTTCCATGGATGAGTTAATCTCCATGGCCCATTTAGAACCAAATTATCACACTGTAGATTTTCCCACATGGTGATCCATCTTCTTCTGCCAAATGATCTAAGTGTCAACCTGAAAGTGTCCTGCATATTCCTAAGCTTTTCCTGGAGTCTTGAAAAAGAACCAAGCACCAAGGCAATTAAGCAACAACCTCCCCTTGACCTAAAAAGGGTAAAGACAGAGCGGGTACAAGCAGTCAAACACCTCCCTCTATCAGTCCTGAGCTGAATCTTGACTACCTTGGAGAACTCGTAACAAGTATTAGGTGATAAAGCTCACAGAGTTTAGGGGTCACAACTTTAACAAGGCAAAAATTAGAAGCCATGAAGGCTAACAGGCATCTTTTGCCCTCTGGGACCACTTGAAGAACCAGAGGTGTCCTCCCAGTGGGGACAATGGTGGGACTGCGGAGGACCCACATGGGAGCAGAAGCTGGAGGATGAGGGTACCCAGGACATTTCGAAATACAGTGTATTTGGGAACAGTTGGATGATGCCTTTAATTGTGCAGGCTCTGGAGTCCTGGTTGAAATTTATCACAACCCAGCACAGATGTTGAAATTAGGGCAGATGAATCATGCCCTAAAAGTGCTTTTTTCTACTGACTACAAAGGGAGCCTGGGGTGACCAGCTCTGCTGGAAATGTCTTCATTGTGGATATATGAAGTCAGGTGAGAGAAATCCCACATCTCCCACTGCTTCATTTCTGCTTCGTACCTGCAACAGTCACTTTTCAAGATGAAAGTCTGTCCCAGGATCCAGGGCTACTTAATCCTGTACTGAGCTGCTTAAATAAATGACAGCAGTCAGCCGGGTAGAAATTCCTGCGGTGTTGTTTGCAAAGTCAAGTCAATTTTGAAGCAAGGCTGGTTTACTTCAGTGCAGTGGACAAGAATTCCGCAGAAATTTCAGAGCTAAATTAAAGGTTTTTGTGCAGCCAAGAGGAAAACGAGTGATGCAATTGGCCCACTCTTCCTTGTTTGTTTATTCTGAGATTAGATTCAAACCATTGTATTCTACCCTGACAGTTTGCGCTTCCCACAAGTTCTTGTGCTTCTGACTGCACATTTTTCCCTTACAAGAATTATTGTGGGGGTAATGGGAGGAATTTGGGTTCTTATCTCTCCTCCACCCCCAAACAATCAAGTTCTGTGCATTCCCAGGGGCAAGTAACTCTTCTGGTTTTTCCATTAGACTGAACCCCAGGCAAATCGTTGACAAAATGGTATGTTTAAATGTGATCAAATTGAACCCCAGGCAAACTGTTGATAGAAATAATACGTTTAAATGTCATCATTAAGTTTCATTGTTATGAACCTGCTAGGAAGAGCAGCATCCCTCATACTAAAATTTGCAAACTGAAGGAAACATCAATGAATTGGTTTCATACGTCTTCTATGCAGTCATAAGGCCCTGAGTTTATACTGAAATCAATCAAATTTATGGTGGATAGTGGATTGGTTTTGGGGTTTTCTGATATTCTTTTTTTCCCCTGGAGGAGGGAGGGGTTTGAAAAGAGAAATGAAGAGAAATCAGAAAAAAATATCAGCATCCAAAGCCAGTTCGACCATGGAAGCTTGATGACAGCATGGGTTGTGATGTATAGACTTGTGCAGTAGGAAATGGACTGGAGCCATGACGGAGCATCTGTCAGATGATAACTTGCAGTCACTGGCAATCTGTGTTGGAGGCAGACCAAAGGTCTGAGCCAATGCTTCCAGATATCCAGGCCTTTTCTCTGGGTCTTAACTCCATGTTCTTTACATCCCATAGAATAAGGCTCTTCTGCTGCTCTACTGTAGCACAGCAGTGACATCCAGGGGCCATTTCATTTGCTGTTGAGATCAGCCTACTGATATGCAAGAGCATATGCACCTAAGCCAAAACCCCACTGAAGTCGCTTGGAAAGATCCCCATCAATGTCAACAAGCTCTTGATCCATCTGTTTTACTCCATGTTTTTTAACAGTTAGCAAGAAAAGAGCTTTCGTGCCCAATTACCTTGGTTGCTACCTTTTTGGCTGAGTAATCTAAGAAAACTCTCCCTCAGTCAGCCTTCTGTTCCACACACAAAGTGTCGTTGTGCGCTGTGATTCACCTAATGCCGCCACATCTTTCTGAAACAATGACCTACGGCATTAGCAGTAGGCACATCCACATTTCTGGTTCATAACAGTAGCATAGCCTCAAGCTTTTGCACCGAAAGCCAGTCCTATTTATTCCTTTAAACACATGATCAACAAACTACCTAGTCAAAGGCAATCAGACATTATCTTAGCCACCCTGATGGGCAGTTTGCACCAAAAAACTGCCAAACTTTAGCCATGTTGGGTGATGGGTGGTCATCTGGACTTGGTGGGGAAAACCTGACCTCAGCATGACTGGTTCAGATCTCTCACTTGGATTTAATCTGAGTTTGTCAGACTCCATCTCATTACAACTTTTACTGATGTAATTGCCAGCATTTATACCTGTGCAGATGTTGGTAACCTGGATCACTTCTTAGTTTTTTTCTTGGATATGAATTTTTCTCTCTAAGGCAGATTTTCAAGGCCTAAAATCACTCTGGCAGGATTTCTCCAAATCTCCGTTGCTTCCTTAAGATCTTTTTTTGGATATGTGAACATCAGAACTAGACATAACTTTTCAGAAATGGTCCCACTAATGTGTTTACAGAGATAATATCACTTCAGCACAGCCAAAGATTACTCCAGCCTTCTTGGCTAAGGCATTGCTAGGAGTTCATACACAAGCAATTGTCTACCAGGACCACTCGATTCAGTTCTGAGTCACTGCTTTCTGGGATGTATTCCCTCATCTCCTAGGTGTAACCCACATCCCTTACTCCAAAACATCTGACTTTTCCCAAGGCCACACTGAGTTAAGTTGTTCAGTGATTTCCTCTTCAGCTATCAGCACCTGCCTGTGCAACCAGGTTGTGCCCACTGCTACTTACCACCGATTCCATTTTCATACCATTTGCAAATTCTATCAGCTCTCTGTTTTGTTGGTTTTGCTGTTTTGGAGTTGGTTTGGGTTTGTTTTTTTCTTTTTTGCCATTTGCAAATAAGGGGCTGCTGCTTTGTGGTTATTGGAGCATTCTCCAGCTATTTGCTCTTTGCATTTTTCTTCCTCCCACTTTCTCTCAGCTTACATTTCACCGCCTGTGCTTTTACTCCTTTTCCCTAACATTAGTTGGGTCTGGTTTTACTTTTTAAAGGTGGCTTGTTTGGCTCAAATCATTGGTCACGACAGCAGATGTTTCAGTTCGAGGGGAGGTGTAATGAGAAAGGATCACACTGAGAACATGCACTGCACGTCTCTGCTTGGTGTAGATCAGACATACACCACGTGGCTCAGTATGATGGTCGGCCTGCATTGAAAATGAGGCCATGAAAATATTCCTCAAAACAGAAGAAGTGCACAAAGCTGCCTGAGGCAGTTCTCAAGAAACCCCTTGTTCTCGATAGAAAAGTTTTACCATGGTCCAGTAACTGTCTAGATAACCCTTTCCATGGTGTACCAGAATACTAACAAATAGGTAGCAAAGGCAGTATTTTGTTACAGTCTTAACTACAGTAAGTTGAGGAGTTTCCCCAGGTTGGACAGGGCAGGCTGGAAAACTGTACCGAGTGCTCATGGGAATGAAATTAAAGAACAAGTGGAAGTTTTCCATTTGTATCCTTAATTCCTGTTTGGGATGTGTTGGGCAGTGAAAGTAGGAACTAAGGAAAAAAAGTATCAGAAATTCTCTGTATAAATAATAGGTGGTATATACCCAGCTTAATGGAAACAGGCAACAAGAAGTCTCTCAACAGAGCCCTTTTAAACACAAAAGCTGTGGTTGGGGTTTAGAGTTTTCTTATGAAGTTGTTAATTGTATTCCCCAATTTCAGCTATTTACAGAGCTTCTTCCCCATGGTACTGGAGAAGTTCATGATCTTTTAATGGTTGTAAAACCATAATGTCTGTGCACATAGCTCCTTTTCCCATTTTGCAGTTGGAGAGCTGAGGCAGGGCAGTTTAAGCCCAGCATCACACAGGCACAGCTGGTGGCAGGGAGATGCATGATCAGAAGTTGATGCTGTAACATCCTCCCTCTTTCCCCCACTGACCCTGCAGCAGCGCATGGCAGGGGACGCGGCTGTCACTGGGGTGAGATGCTATAGATCATCTCTTGATTGGAGGCTGAAGCAAACATTTCAAAGCAGTAGTCTTCTGTTTAAAACCAGCACTCCTTTCAATCTCTTATGCAAAGGATAAAAAGCTTTTCAAAATAGCCAGCATGATTATTCATGACTACTCATTTGCAGCAGTGCTTTTCCATGGCAGCAACGATGAGATCACCTGAATAAAGATTTAGTGGGGGGAGAATGGAAGGCTGAAGGTTTTGCACAAGCAAAGGTGTGGGCCAGCCCAGTCCCTTTGCTCTGGGCACCTGGTGACCCCTGCTAGACCAGAGACCCCATCTTTGTGTTGGTCCTCCCCCCTGATATACCCTCAGCTGGCACAGTGAGCTCATCCTTGCTTGTTTTGTTTACTATTAGCTACACAGGGGAAGGGCCTCGGGGCAAACTGGGTTTCCTGAGGAAGCTCTTGATGGATGGACACTTGATGTGAAGTGATGAATCCTACCAGAACAACCTGAAGAGATATGTCCAAGCCTGAACAAGGAGAATGTGACAGTGCTGGGGAGGGAGTCCAGCCACTGAGGTCCCAGCCTAACTGAAGACTGTTTCCCAGCAGACAGCCTGTCCTGTACCCTCCAGCCCACCACTGTCCTCCACCTACTCCAACCAGCAGGCTGCAAGGACTGGAATTTCCTGACTCCCAAGACCTCAGCAGTGCTGCCTTAACACCCACTGAAGTCACCTTTGCTTCCTCCTCCACACCCCTCTGGTTTTGTTTGCCTGTGGTTTCACACAGGGGAAAAAACAAGTTACCATAGGTTTCCGGGACACCATGCTCCCTGCTACCCATCAGAAAGCAGACAACAATATTTAGCCACTTTGATCAGTTTATTGTTACAGTATATTTAGATGGAGAGCTGCACATTCCAGTGCAGCAGCAGCAGCAGCAGTAGCAGCAGCTGCGAGTGATGTGGTGCGTGCTGCGCAGCCCAGAATGCAGGCAGGATTCTGCCGGTGCAGGCGAGCACTGGTTGGGCTGTCTGCTGTGTGATGTCACCCCTCCTTTAATTTGTTTTCCAGAAAATTCATTGTGAGAAGCGCTCTGCGCACAGCTTGGCAGCAGCCGGAGGAAATGGGCTCGGGAGGACGTCAGCTGTCAGCCCGCAGCACTGCTGCCAAGCCCCGGCCGGCGGGACAGCGTGGGGGCCTGCAGGGCTGCCTTCCCTGCCCAGGAAGAGCCTTTGGGTCAGGTCCATGCTAAGTTACTCTCGGTCAATCAGTGCAGCGAGCCCCAGAGCAGGGACCGTATTTATTTTTATGCATCCACAGTGTGAGGCACAGAACACTCTGCACCTGTGGATGTGACAGTAAAACCAGTGATAAATAATAAGCCAAGAAGGAGCCAGTGCAATTTAATCTGGATAAGTGAATATAGTTAATTGGGGAAGGATGATCAAGCTGGCTGAGGACGTCCTTCCTTTCCTCTGTGGGTCTGAGGATGCACATCTATGCTAAAGCCCTGCTGCATTTAGAGGATGCACCACACAAAGCCTTAACTTTTCAGTTTATTTGTAGGAGATGGAGAGAGCATGCCTGAGAGAGCAAGCACAAGGTGTACCAGCTGCTGGGAGAGAGGAAAAAGTGGCAAGTCATTTGTTTGCCCTAGTTCTTGTCTTTGTCCTTCCTCGTCCTTCCTCCTTCCCTCTTTCCCTCCCTCTTTTTCGTCCTTTTCCCTTTCCTTCCTTCCTTCCTTCCTTCCTTCCTTCCTTCTTTCCTTCCTTCCTTCCTTCCTTCCTTCTTTCCTTCCTTCCTTCCTTCCTTCCTTCAACCTTCCTCACCAGCTCCAGCCCTAACAGCGCTTACTCTATGAGACCTCCATGACCTCCTGGCAATGCGACCCAGGTCCTGCTCACCCCTTTCCAACAGTAAGCTTTGCCTGACGCATAACCTAGATTTCCTTGGTGCAATGTAGCAATGTCCTGCCATTCAGGGACAAAGATTGTTCCTTAGTTCCCTCAGCAGCCTTTCAGAAGCAGACTGTGGCCCATGTGAAGTCAGTTCTGCATTTCCAGGTAGTGAATACATGAAGTCTACTTTCTTTCTGGAAAGGAGGTTCATGCATGTTTTCCTCCTGCCACATTTCTCACTCGGGCCGTCAGGTGAAATGACTACTGGGAGTAAGACCACTGGAAATCAGACCCCTGACTTCTTCCATGACTGCTAAGCCTAAGGCCAAAACTGGGCGCTGTGCATCACCTGTACAGGTGATGATCTGGCCTCAACAGGATTGACTTAACATCTGCCTAAATGCTCTGCTGGAGGAGGTCAGAGGCATCTGTAGTAGGTCACTACGAGATGTGATAAGAAAGCACCTGATGACTTTCCTGGGTTTCAGAGCATAGCAATCACTGAGCATTACGGCTCAGCACTGCAGGTGAGCAGAAAAGCAGTGAAAACTCCAGTACAAACTCCTCACTACCTTGCTGCAGGTCACTTACTCCATAACTCACTGGAGTCCTTTCTCCATAACTCACTGGAGTCCTTTCTTCCTGCAAAGAAAGGCAAGCTGAAAAATTCAGTTGACCAGATTGTGTATTTATTTTCCTTTTTGGAAAAATAATGGCATAGCATTTCCTCTGCCTTGTCCTCTCCCGTGCTCCACTGGTAGCTGTGCTGAAGCTGATTGATTAGTTTAATAACAGGCAGTTGATATGCAGCCATAAAATTATGCACTTTTACTCATCAGCCTGATTGAACTCCTCTGCTGACTGTACAGGAGCAGAACGGCAGAGTTATAATAATGAGGGGAACAGCCAAGGGAAAAGCAAGCGCAGTAGTGTTACTGTTGTTGTTTTAAAGCTGAGGAAGAAAATGACTCCAGGGAGGAGCTTTTCCAAAATAAACACCAAAATACAGAGGGAAAATGTTAAGATGTAATTAGCACTGGTACAAGTGCCATTAAATGTCTGCTGGGGTTGGAAGCATCAGCAGAGCCTGTTTTACACCCACCTGGTCTATGTTGGGGTTTCAGGAGGTTGGAGCTGACCCTGCTTAACACCCCCAGTTCCCACGTCCTCAGGAAGGGTGAGAGGGGCTGATCCATTTATAGGCTCAATAAACTTGAAGGGAAAATATGGGAATTCAGCTTTTTTATTTAGTATTTTGCTGACTCCGACCAAGGAGGGAAGGATATGAGGATGGAGCTAGGAAAAAATGTGCCTGGGAATGGTTTTTTCCCCTCTGACTCCATGCTAATGGCAACAGTGGAGAGGAGATGGTGTGATGAAGGTGTGGGAAGCACCAGGGCTCTTGCAGCCTGGCCTGGCAGGCCATGAATCCTGTCCATGATGTCGCTACGGCCCTGACTTCTGCTCTCTGTGTTTCTGGGCACCAGAGGGGCTGAAGTCAGATGCTGTTCTGCGGAGTGTCAATCATGCTCTCTGAAGCCACCAGAGGGAATTGAAGGTTCCCATTCAGCCACGAATCAATATGCAGGAGCAGGCAGTGGGGCTTGCTGATGAAAAGCCACACGGCCCCCGGTCGGTGCATGGAGAATGGCATTTAAGACTTTATTTCCCAATAAAATATTTCCCAGTGCTCCAGCATGGCTTGCTCAGTTGACAGGCTCCCTGTTTGTCCTGCATACATTCATTTTATTTATAAGGCCAATTTGTCTGCAAATAGATTGGCCTGCTTCTTGTGCCCGTGGTCCCCATCAGTCTCACTGCTGTGGTCCCTGTTGGTCTCACTGCTGTGAAACATTTTAATTGAACCTAGCTACATGCGGCCTTCCCAGCTCAGGCATCACACAAAGGGCTTGGCTGCCTTGCCACTAGGTCCAGTCTCCATCCAAAAGGCCCAATACAAACCTATCATATTTTCCCTTTGGGGCAGATTTCCCTGAAGGAGGGGATGGGAACAGGGGAGGGAACAAGCACTGCTGGGCACTTATTTTCTCCCAAACGGTTGGCAGATGGTTGCACAACTGTTCTTGCCCTTCTCCCTGATTGCACTCCATCCCAGGTTGTTCCTGGAAGTTTCCTTATTTGTTCCAAAAGGCTTTGGGACAGGAAACATGTACAATGCAGTTGGAGATTATACACAGTTGCATATCCAAGGGCGCTGCTTCTCCAGCTATCCCCCTGTTTATTAAGGGTGCCCTCGACTGTGGTTCCTGGGCTTCTCCTGTGCTACCTCCTGTTTCCCATCTCTTACTGGACAGGAGCAGCTGGGGTTTCTCTTGGTGTGTGTTATCTTGTCCAGATTATCTCTCTAAAAGCCACATGTCAGGCTCCACAGCTTCTGACAGACAAATGCTGACCAGCACAGCCACCCTGTCTGGCTGAGGTCAATGTCCCCTGAGGCCAGAGAGACCAGTTTAATCTCAGGATCCCTGATGTCACCTCCAGCAGACCTTGGTGCCTATGAATGGGCCATTGAATCCTGCCAAGGTCCCCAGTGACCACCAGAGGAAGGCAGACCCTGAGTACCCTTTGGACTGCTGGGGCAGGACTGGGCAGGACCCAGTTTCTGTTCTCGTGCAGTACTGACTTAGCCTGTGTCATTCCTGATGAGAGAAATTTCTTTTCCTTATCCTTAGAAACCTCTTGTGATGGAGATCCATGATCTTCCCTGTGGTGAATCCGGTGCTTCTCCACCCTCAGCTAGAAGAGGGGTTCAGCTGCTTCTCATAGACATCTGGTATCACTTTAGGCACCATTTTTGCTGTGATTCATGATATTCCTGTGAAACCACAGCCTAAGTAACCTCCCAGCAAGAGCATAGTTAGGATTTCAAAAGCTGGAGCCATAGTGAACTTCATGCCCCTCAAGCAAAGTCCACAAACATCCGGCTGCTCCTGGCAGGGTTTCAGTGCCAGCTGCAGCACATGTCTCCTGAGTATTTCTTGCAGTGTGCTATCAAGCTAATCTTGAGTCTCCTGAAAGTGGTGGAAGTCTTTTGATACACAGCACAGGGATGGATCAGACATTGCAAAGAGCATCCTCACACAAGCCCAAGAACCTGGACTGAGGTCCTGGGTTGAGGAGTTTGGAGCTGGGAGCCTTGAACTCTCCTCTCCCTGCTGTTGTGGTTCTGCTTCCTTCTTAGCAGTGTGTAGTCTTCATTAGACTTAGTGAAGGAAGATGTGGAGCATGCACCTGAATTCAGAGTGCTGCTGGTGCTAAAGCAGTACTTTGCTCCACTGCTAAGAAACAGGTCTGTGTGCGGCTCCTTGTCCTCTTGGCTGGAGTGTGTCCTCTGGCCTGTAGTGGTAAAGGTAAGCACACTGTGTTGTAGCAAACACTTTGTCTTTATTCAGCTTATTCTGAAGTAAAACAGACCTTGAACTCCACCAGCAAATTGTTTTTTGGCAAGTGAAATGCAGGTAATGTCCGGGTTTCTTTATGCAGTGAAGTTGGAAAACAAAATACCAAAATGTAACTGCTCCTTCAGGCTTCCCTTCCACTTTTTTTTCTGGCAAAAGCTCCATTACCAGGATGGAAAGCTTCAGTACTGAAATTTGCCGTTAAAGTTTTAAAAGGCAACAACCACCACAAAACTTTCCAAATGCTTCGGAGAAAAAACAACAGTAAAACCTACCAGGACTTTTCTTCCTGTCCTTATTTTGAGTAGTTACAAAGAGCCCTTTCCAAGGTAAAGTATGTCACAGGGAGAAAGTGTAAGAGGAGGCCAAGGAAGCTAACGTGTACAGAGGCTCCAACAACAAGCAATACTCTGACTCAAAGGATGTTGCAAACACATTGTATACACTTGGAAATATTTTTAAACCATTTTTAAACCAAAGCAGAAGTTGAGGAGAATGTAGCCCAAGGCAGGAGAAATATGTGGAGCTTGAGTTAGGAGTCCAGGGAGAAGGAGTGATCATCAGCCCCGAGGGAGAGCTTCAGGGCAGCATGGAAGAGGGCAGGAGCAGAGGCAGTGAGGTTGGGAAAGCCCTCAGTTGAGCTGGCTGGCATGGGACCTGAGTCACTAGTGTGAGAATGGATCATGATATAGTCCTGTCTTAAAGTCGCCCTAGCATGCAGAATGCATACAGCAGCTTGCAAGGTGTCAGGGCCAGAGTCTGTACAGCTCTGGGTAGAGCCTGAAACAGTGGATCCGAATTGCTAACAAAAAGGATGTTAATACAGCAGTTCTTGCCAATTGAGAGGGGGAAACCTACCTAACAGCTAGTGCCTAGTGATTTGCTGCTCTGGGCAGAAGATTTGACCTCTTGAGGTCCCTTCCAACCTATTTATTCACAGATCCTATAAGGACAAGTCAATGTGCTCACCAGGGTTCTTGTACTTAAGATTGTTCTTGATCCTTAGCATTGTAACAATGTTAAGCATGATGAAGAGAATGTGGCAAGTGAAGACTGGATTTAATTCAGTCCACAGGGAATATCTTTCTCCAGACTTTGGATATCATAGAATCATAAAACCATAGAACCATTTAGGTTGGAAAAGACCCTTAAGATCATCAAGTCCAAACATAAACCAAACACTGTGAAGTCCACCACTACACCATGTCCCTGAGTGCCACATCTACACATCTTTTAAATACCTCCAGGGATAGTGAACCAACCACTTCCCTGGGCAATCTCTTCCAATAATCATTTTAGTGAAGGAATTTTTCCTAATATCCAATCTAAACCTCCCCTGGCACAACATGAGCCCATTGCCTCTTGTTCTATCATCTGTTACTAGGGAGAAGAGACTGAGACCCAGCTCACTACAACCTCCTTTCAGGTAGTTGTAGCGAGTGGTAAGGTCTCCCCTCAGTCTCCTTTTCTCCAGTTTAAACAATCCCAGTTCCCTCAGCCATTTCTCATAAGACTTGTGCTTCAGACTTTTCATCAGCTTCATTGCTCTTCTTTGGATGCGCTCCATCACAATATACATACAACCCCAAGGATCCTATAGAAGGGTCTTAGTTCCCATTACGGTACTAGGGTTTTACAGACTTTTCCAGCAGAATATGGCTTCATTTCGAGTATGTTCCAGATCATCTCCATGCATTTTCCTTCTCTCTCCAGAGGGCTACAATTGCTTGAGAAATGGGGACACTGCACCTAGTCATGATAGAGGCAGGTGCACAAGGAATATCAGCTCTGCCGCATCCCTCTCAAGCTCTTTTTGCCATTTTGTTGTTCTTCACTGCCCACCCCCCTCCATCTCTTCCCAAGAGCTGCCTCTCCCTCTTCTTACTGTAACACTGACTGCCATCAAACTGGAGCTGGCAGCCACTTCTATCTGTGCTGCAAGGTCAGCCCTCCCTGCTGCTGTCCTGGCTTCTCCATCTATGCAGGCAGAATCCTCATAGTCTGTGTTTTTCATTTGGTACACAGAAATAAGAGAGGACTGGGGAGGAGAAAAGAAGAGATAAGGAAAGGGACAGAGGAAAGAGAATAAGAGAGGAGACGGCAGAGAAAAGGGAAAGGGGCACAGCCAAGGAAAGAGGAAGGGACAAGGAAAGGGGAAGAGGCACAGGAAGGAAAAGGGGAAGAGGCACAGGAAGGAAAAGGGGCAAGGGAAGAGGAAGGGGCAAGGGAATGGGAGGGAAGGGAAAGGAGCAAGGAATGGGAGGGAAGGGGCAAGGGAAGGGGTGGGAAGGGAAGGCAAGGGAAAAGAGGAAAGAATAAGAATTAAAAACAGTATTTTACAGAAAGCATAAGGAATATACTATGAAGCAAAACCCAGGTCTTAAATGTACTTCTTATGTTTTTCCCTCTTTGTGGGGTCTTAAATGTATTGCTTGTGTTCCCCTTCTCTCTCAGCTCTGTGGTTGCTGTGCACTGCAGGACGATCACCGCCTTTGTTTTCTTCTGTTTGAGCGACCTCTAGGTCACTCCAAATGTGGCAGTGGCCTCAGAGCTGAGGCTCCCTGCAGCAGCTCCTTCCAGATGGGAAACACTCTGTCACTGGACAAGAAACTTGGCTTCAAACACCAGAGAGCAAATTGGTGTCAGAAGCAACAGAGCCATCAGGAACAAGAGGGAGAGGGGATGCAAAGCTGGGGGCTTGGACTCAGTGATTATTATCGAGCAGTATAACCAATACTAATACTCTATGAACTGCATTGTGTCCAAACTTCCTGAATGCCCCTCTGTCCTGGGTTCAGCAGCAGCAGTCATTTTTCTCCTTCTTAGCAGCTGGTGCAGTGATGCGTTTTTGACTTTCGGCCTGGGAACAGCGCTGATAACACTGATGGTTTTAGTTGCTGCTCAGTAATGTTTAGTCTGACCAAGGACTTTCTGA
>WYDI02040494.1:1698-25318 GCA_009867235.2 Psittacus erithacus
CCGCTCACCTCACACGTGCCGCCTCGCCCGCGCTTTGCGGCCCTTTCGGGCGAGCGCGGCTCCCCATTGGCAGCTGCCGTGCGACAGTGCTGATGCAGCATGCCGTCAAGCACCGCGCGGAGGAGGGTTGGCGCTACTCTGCGGCGCGCGGTAAGGAGGAGCCGCTTCCCTTTTGAGTACGCTTGGCCCGCAGCCCTGGAACGGGCGGCCCTCTGAGAGGGAAGGCCTCGGCCTCGTTCCAGTTCCCGTTTCCGTTCCCCTCCCGGTGCTCCCCAGCCAGATGAGCTAGCGGGGCTGCCGCCATCTTCTCGAGTATAGTTTGCTCGGTTCCCAGCACAAATAAAATCCTGGAGAGCGCCAGGTGGAGCTGCTATTGGAAACGATGCAGGTGTGATTTAGCCGCGTGAAACGTCTGCCAGGCGTTTTTTTCATATTCGAGTGTTCAGTGAAGCCGTTTCTTCCTGACGGAAAGGGGAGCCGTATTCATAAATGTAATTATTACGCTTGTTTGATTACCGCGGCGGTGATAGGAAGTCGGAGCATGGTCAGTACTTCTCTAAGACTGTCATGTATTTCAGTAAAAATGTGATGTGGATAGAAATTACTTGGTGGAATAAAGCTTTTTATTTAGTGAGCTGATGGCAGTACTGCTGTTTTGTCTCTTGGGAAGCATTTGGCAGTGACTTGGAAAATGGAATAGACATGGACAGGATTATGGTTTTCCCACTTCTTCGTGATAAACACATAAATGTGTTGGCTTTCGCAAATCATAAGTGTTGCTATGTGGCTATAACTGTATGAGTTCGAAGTAACAAAAACAAAGCTTATTAAAAATACAAGATTAGACAATAAGTTGAAAACGGCTAGAACTCCGGAGTAAAGCAGAGTCACACAGCAAAAGAGTTTGTAAAGAGGAGGGGCATATTATGAGAAAAGCTAGTGCCTGGAAATCAAAACTTGGCAAAAGCTTCCTGGGAGACAAGGGGAAAAGCCAGTAGGGAGTTTAACTTGTGAAAATAGTAGACTTCGGAATGAAACAATAAGAAAATGGACAACTTGGGGCTATCCTTCAGATGTTAAAAAATTGGACTTTAAATAAGAATCCTGGGGATAGGTGGGAAGCTCCAGAAGGATTATATTGGATCTGTGGTAAACATGCATACTGTGAATTACTTGGGAATTGGATGGGAACATGTGTTTTGGGAACCATCTGGCCAAGTTCCTTCTTATTACCAGTACGCAGGGGGGAACGGTTAGGGGTGCCAGGCTATTCTGATGATCTGAAATATCCCGGGCAAAAAGGGACCTACAGATTGGAAACTGAAAAGATGATCAGTGGCCCCTGGAGTGAATTATTGCGTATTACCATCCTGCCTCCTGGGCTGAGGATGGATCCTGGGGATACCGGACTCCTATATATATGTTAAATCGCACAATTAGGTTGCGAACAGTCCTATAAATTGTGACTAACAAAACTGGTGATGCATTAACCATATTAGCCAAACAGAATAGCAAAATTTGCACAGTGGCATATCAAAATTGCTTAGCCCTGGATTACGTTTAAGCCCAGGAAGGGGGTGTGTGTGGAAAATTCAATCTATCCACCTGTTGTTTACAGATAGATGACAAAGGAAAAGCTATCAAAAAGATAATTACTGGAATGAAAAAGGTCGTACATGTTCCCGTTCAGACCTGAAAAGGGTTTAACTTGGATATGGAAAAATGGTGGAACAATAAGTGTGGAACTTGGGAGGGGTTGAGAGGAATCCTGCTGGGTTTTGTTTTATTAATAACTGTTTTACTTTTTGTACCTTGTGCTGTTCCCCTGATGAGTAGAATGGTCCGTAGGACCGTAGAGCAATTACGATTTTGAAATAATTACTCCAGAGAGAAAAGGATCAAAAATTAGAATGTTAAAAGTTTGATCTTGTGATGATCCGTTTGAGGCAGCAAAACTAATCTTCAAAAAAAATGAATGAATGAGAAAAGCCAGAAATGGAAATTATAGCTCAAGCCAAATAGATTAAGAGAAAGAAAAGGGGAGGAATTGTGATAAACACATAAATGTGTTGGCTTTTGCAAATCATAAGTGTTGCTATGTGGCTATAACTGTATGAGTTCGCAATAACAGAAACAAAGCTCATTAAAAATACAAGATTAGACAATAAGTTGAAAATGGCTAGAACTCTTGGGTAAAGCAGCCACACAGCAAGAGTTTGTAAGGGGGGGGGGCATGTTATGGGAAAAGCGAGAAAAGCTAGTGCCTGGAAATCGTAGGGTTAAAGTAGTTTTAGCTTAGCTTAGGTTGAAGATAGAGAACAGTGTATGTGTTGTAAGTCTGTGGAATTTAGTGGCCCCACTAATTTCACACCATCTTTCTAAAGTACCCTTAGCTTAACTTAGATGGAAGATAAAGGACAATGTTTGTTTCAAGTCTGTGGTGAGATATCAGGATCTAGTGCCCCCATTAAACATGAATGAGTTACTTCACACCATCCCTCTCCTTATCAGTTGGTTTGGAGACAGTGCCTCCTAAATATCTGCTAGCTTTGGATACTTCTTGCCTGCCCATCCTGCAATAAATTTTGCAGGAAAGTCACACTGCTCTAAGTCTTTGTCAACTATCTGAAAGCATTATAGATATGGCTGGTTTCAGTTAATTTTGTGATTACTGGGACATCCAACTGTGCCAAAGGTAAAAAGTGCACCGTGAGGAAGACTGCTTACTTCATCTTGAGGACCCCTGCCCACATGAGGAAGACTGCTTACTTCATCCTCAAGACCCCTGCCCACAATCACTGGAGAGCAGTGCACAGACGCCAAGAGGAGGAAACTTATGATAATAAATTTCTGAAGCTAGTTATAATATTCCCTGCCTGTACATGGGAGTTATGAATATGTATATGACTAATGCAATACTGAAAGTATATAAACCTGTAACAAACAACAATCAGTGCACCTCTGGCTACAGTCAGGCGCCCAGCGCTGTTGCTTTTGCTTTATTGACTTTGTCCCTCAGTAAAACCCTGTTATCTCACTTTGAGGAGTGAGCTCGTTTTTCACACCTTGAAATGTCCCTATCATGGCCGACAAAACTGAAAATTGTATTGTTTAAAGGGAGACGGGAAGAGAGTATTTTGAAGATCCCCTTACTGAGCATAATGATACAAGGTTGCATGCTCCCACAGCTCAAATGTTCTGCTTCAGTGTTCACAACAAGCTCTGTAGATGTTTGAGGTAAGTCTATTCTCTACACTGATTACATTTTCCATTTTTTTGGTGGCTTCTTTTCAAGAATTAAGACCACAATCAAGACATTAGAAAATACATTGCTGTGTTCAGCTTGGTTGCTGTAATACAAACATCTGCCAGAGAATAAACCAATGAAATTCTTGAATGCCAGCCAGGCTTTTCAAGTCAAGCAGTTTAGAGGGCCAAGCATGTCTTTTTCTGAAAAAAATAAGTAAATGTTCCTGGAAGATCTTAAGATACCTTAAAACAGGCTCCAAGTGCAGAAGATAGTTCTTGACCTAATCAAGTCTCCAGGATATTCCCATGTGTGTACATAAATTGTGTTTCTGCACACGTTTTAATGTCTAATTTTGTGTTGGTTTTCTCTCTTTTTGGATGCTGTTTTGATTCCATGGAGATAAAAATCATTAAGTAAGACAAAATATTAAAAATTCAGAAGAGTGAATTTGTAATCTGTGAACAACGTATGTTAAAACCGAAGTTGAGTATTACCAGTCTGTCTCTCTAGTGAAAGCTTCATCTCAAAATCCAGATTTACATTCAGATTCTTTTAAAACTGTCTTACTTATGTTAAGGGGGTCTTTATCCCAGTAAGGGGTTTATGCCCCCCGGCCATAAGGAGGAAGATTTCACCCCTTCATGTGTAAGTTTGATGAGTTTGTTACCACCCAGAACAGAGGAGACCCCTGGGCATGGTCTCTGCAGGTGCCCCACCAGACAGCACGCTGTACCAGAGCCTGAATTCAGCTGTCCTGTTCAAGTACATAGCAGCTGATACACCCACCAAGTTTAAAAAAATTTTGAAGTAAGTTTTTGAGCCAGTTTTAAGTCCATTTGGGTCTCTAGAAACTCACACAAAATAGATCTTAACTGAGAACTTTTATTGTATACTTTCGTGATAGTTTAAGCTTTGCAGATTGGAGTGACAATACACTAACTGTGAGAACAAGCATGCAAATAATATGTAAAGCCAGATAAAAATCAATCATTAGGTGCGCACAGAGTACAGCCCTTATCCAGTAGGCATCCCTATGGGGGAAGAAGACAGGTTCAGCCCATCGACCAATCCCAGCAGTTATGATGGAGTCTTCCCTCATTTCTCCTCACCCTGTATTCTGCATGTTTACATGATTTAATTCAAATTAGCAACTCCCTGTAATCCTCCCACCTTTTATTGACAGGTCACCTAATTTGCATGAGGATCACATAACTGAACACCTAAATACACAGGAGTCTTTTGACCTGTAGGTGTGATTTTTAGTATTAAAATGAGATTATAATGATGGAAGTTCACCAAAAGGGCACTTAATCGTGCTTTTGTCATGAGAAACATCTTTTGATGATTGTTTAGGTTTTGTCAGGATTTAGCGAGCTTCAGGGGTAGTCTTCCTGGTTAGAGGTTCATTGATCTTATTTTTCTCAGTCTTACTTTTTTCAACTTTTTTTAGATTCTGTTTTTCCACATTCTGTCTACAAGGCCAAAGCCTATTGTGCTTTTTGAGTCTATGGGATGCAAGACAGTATGTCATTTTTGACAAGATTAATACAGCCTCTTCAATTATAAATGAGGAAATTATGCATTTCATAATGTGGTCAAATCTGTTCAAGAGTCTTACACTGTAAAAATACATTATCACTCTTTGCTCAGCATCCCCACAGTTCTCTTTTAGTTTCCCTACATTCTGTAGCACTTGTTAATGTTGTCTATAAAAAACCAAAACAAACCACCAGCATTTGTTGCAATAAAGTGTTTTCATTGACATGTTGTTTCAAAAATACTTCACAAATACATTCTCACATTTATAACCAGGAAGTCCTATATGGCAAAAACAGTATACTGTAGTCCTTAAAACTAGACTCCTGTACACTTCAAGATCACCAACACTTCAAAGCAGGACAAAAGAACATGTTAAGCGATAAGGAAATTGAGACAGTCACAGAACCTTACTTCAAACTGCAAATGTGTTACAGTATCCAGTGTCAATCTTCAGTTTTAGCATGCAATCTGGAATCAAGTGAAGTCCTGATGTAAAGAGAAATACAAATACCAGTACTGGATCATTCAAATCACTTCAAAGTAGCAATCACTTTGAAAAATTCTTTGTTCTTGTTAGTGAGTAGAGAATAAATCTTTTCTATACATATTGAAGGTGCAGTTATTAGATACATACACCTTTTGCTCTGGAATTAAATAAAGATACAAAACCTGACCCTGCTATCTGCTGCTTTTGTTTTTCCTCCCCTTTATTTACTGTTTTCCTTAAAAAAAACCCTGAAGTTGCCACGTGAAATGTGCAATGTAAGGTTTTTACCTATTTTCCCTAAAAAAGTCTTTGTTATACAGACACATTTTAGTCTCAAAATACTTTTAGAAGAGGTTTGAGACTGAAATGTGAGATCCAGACAGACGTGTAGGTCAGCAGGAGACATTACAAATCTGTAAGCTGAATTCAGATTCAAATTCCATACACTCCTTTCATAATTGCTGCAGAAAATCTGCCAAACTCTAGAAAACCATGAGCTACAGATGCATGGTGTTTAGATTTGGACATTCCTGGATTTGTTTCCTTCTTCATGTAAGCAAAAAACCATCAACAGACTAAATAGGATACATACCCAACCCTCAGACATGGCATCAGAAATCTCATTACACTGTGCCAGTTAGAATGATAATTTCTGTTATAATTCTGAGGCAGCAACCCACATTAAATACTAATTTTTTTTAATATATATTTATGTAACAAAACAGTATTTTATTGTGCAAACTACATTTTTAAATTAGAAGTCTCTCACCTGCAGTATTAAATGCTACTGGAAATAACAAGGCAACAATTTTCTGGCACTGACTTCAGTGGCTTCATGGCCTCAGCCATGAAGTTCATGTTACTTTTACAAGTTTCACAGTTTTAGGGACTACTATCCATAATCTCATAAACTATATTTAAATAGCTGCAAATGGCTGTTGGCTTGGAGCAAAACCTCTGAAACTGCAGCCATTTCTTAATTACTCCCAGCAGGTGTCCTTTGCTGGTCTTTTGACCTAATGTGGCCTGTAAGTTTCTGGGAGAAGGGTCAGTTTTCCTGAGGCATTTCATTCAAAGGAGGCTTCCAACAGTGAGTGGAAGGCTGAAGGCTGGTTGTATCTTGCTAGAGGTATCACTGTAGCTATGGTTTTGGTAGTAAAATTATATATAAATTTCTGATTCAACTCCAGCTCATTAATTCAACCTAAGGCATATACTTTGAATGATAGAAATGTATTTTGTAAAAGTCACTAGGTGCTTTTTATGGGTAACATTGTCTGGAGGGAGATCACATTAAAATCTACTGCTACTCTATAGTCTTCATCATTTGTAAGGTACACAAGCCAAAACTACATTTTCCTATAACTTCTCACAGAACTACAGAAAAAGTGAAAGTCGCACATATCCTATCATACAGTTCTATATCTCACTATGCTAGGAGTAATTCACAAATATGTCCTGTTACATTTCTGTAGGCATAGAGAAATTTCAGAACAGTTACAAAGCATATGCAAGATGACTTTAGGCTCCCATCTCGAACAAAATTAATGAGTCCATTGAGAGGAAATTGAAGTATTTAACAGACTGCCCTGGTGAGCTAGAAAATTACACCAAACATTGAAATCTGGACTTAAGTGCTGGTCATTTAAAGCACGGGCACTACATACTGCTCGACGATCTTTTGATGTGTTACATATACAAACACGAGGTAGGCTTTGTTCAATAACTAAGAATACTATTTAAAAAATAATAGGCAAAACAAACAGCAGTGAACCACTGTGAGCTTACTGTAAAACAGAAATATAAGCAAACATAGAGATACAGTTCTTGTTCTATACCAAATGAACTTTCTGAAATAAAATTAAGTCTGCTGCAATTCATCTCTACATGTGAACACAGGCTAAATTGCAATTTCAAAAAAAACCAAGGATGAAACTACATATCCCCTTCTCATGTGACTCACATACACAGTTACATGTGGGTACAGCTACAAATTGGTTTTACAGAAGTACCAGTAGGCCTTCTAAGACCTAAATTGATTTTGGTCTCATTGGTTAACCAGCTTGGCGAGAATCTCACTTCTGTTTTCAGATGCCGTATCTTATATATATGAGATATATATATTCTAAGCAAACCTAAAAATAGATGAAAGAATAAAACAGTTACAATAAAATACACAGTTCTTTGATAGCTTACAGCACTAGCTGATCTATGCAAACTTAATAGATTCTAATATAGCTTTATTTTACTCTGGGGAAAAACTATTGACAGCTTCTGATATCTAATAAGGACTTTAATGAAATTGAAAGTGTTATCAATAGAACACTCAGCCAATGTATGTTAGGTAAGTCTCATTGGAATAAAGCTAAGAAATCAGTGCTTTGTCCTGTTACTGGGTTTATTAAATGCAGTGTGATTTCAAATTTAAATTGTAATTCTTTTCACCTAGATTTGCAGCTGTGCAAGCAAGTGTAATACGTTATCAGATCCACTATAGTTTATTTTACAAATGGAGATAGATACTTTTTGTTCTTACGTATAGTGGCTCAGGCCATTGCTTTCACAGAAATTAAAGGCTGCCTAGTTCAGTCTTTTATTTTCACCTTTTGCTGTAGAATTAGTATGGAGTTGTTTAAAATGAGCAAAAAAATGTCTAGAATTGCTTCCTCTACTATCTATCCCTGTGGTACACAGATAAACATTTGTATCAGGGACACTATAAAGCTGTGATGCAGAAGAGAGCTAGGCTGTATGTGTTGCATAATGTCCCACCATGCACAGTAATTTGCATGTTCTGGTTTAAAATCTGGATTATATTTTAATTTTTAAAAACCTTACCAATACTTTTAAAGGTAGCTCATGTTTATAAATAAGCATTTTTCTTTCGGGAAGTCTTCTGTGCTCATGTTGTTTTTGTTTTTTTTTTTAACTTTTTCAGAGTTTTGGTAATTGCTATGGGAGGGCAGGGCAGAATAGAGAAGGATCAACAAGCAGAAAAACACAGAAACAAAGAAAAACCCACAAAACCAGCCAACCAGCCAAACAAAAAAACCCAACCAAACTAACAAACAAAAAAAGAACAGAGGAAAAAAAACCCAAACCCCCAACAAACTCTAATGAAGCCTTATAGGGGAAACCTATTAGATAAGGTCAGAGTGTTATAGCAGGATTTCACAACCAAGCACTCTTACGAATTAATGCATAAAAGAACAGCAGTCTATATTATTGAACTCAATATGGTTAATAGGCGAGCAACCATGAAGTCACACAGTGACATTTTTACATTCAATTTTCAAAATATAATAATCCTTCATATAACTTAAAGTACTTTTATATGTAATACACAATTTAACCATTTCCCCCCCTGCTTTCTTGCAAATGAGTAATAGGATTCTGAAGGTCATTTCTACATTTATATAAGTTAAAAACACTTAACAAAAGCTTCTTTTGCTATAAATGAGTAGACTTGTATCATCTTTGAAAAATCACACTCATGCAATGGGTGTTGAGAGTAAGTATGGAGATTTTAGAAGACGAGTAAACTAACTGTTAACCATCCTCACAAGAAGCATTTATATTTGAAACAAGTGTTTGCCAAACCACGAACATAAGCAAGCCAGACTCTGTCCATGTCACAGGTAAAATCTGAAGAAATTAATCTTTTCCACTGCATGATTTTATTTATAGTTACTGCAAGTCTTCCATAAGCAGTCTCTTAAAAGGCATTTTTATGAACTTCATCAAAAGGGCCCCACTCTAAAGCCAAAATGACTGATGTGCTGCAGATTTGATGTACAGATGAAAATTAATTAACTTTCATCAGAAACAATGGATTTTTTTTTATAGGATTACTGTGAAATTTTCATACAGGTCTGAGTCAAAAAAATAGGAAACAGAAAACACATAATGAATGAGGAAAGCATTTTCCATGGGTACCCTCTGGAAAAGTCAATTCTACTAGCTGAATTTACCTGTTTTTAGGCCCAAATTCAGCATAAGAATAAGAAAAAAACACAACTCTTTTTTCTCAAAAATGTTTTGGGTTTGTGGGGTTTTGTTTGTTTTTGGTTTTTTTTCTGTTGGAAGAATCAATGGCTCCTGCCTTCTGCTCGTTTTGATCTGTAATTGACTGCTTTTCTCCAAAATAAGGTGCTGTAGCAATGCCTAATGAAGGCATCCTGTTAGAAAGGATTGCAGCATGTAGATGTTTTTTACCTCCTCTCATGTTTAATATAGAAAGGACAGGTTCATCATGTGAAATAGTAATGTCAATATTTATGTACTTAGCAGAATGCATCTTGGCATATTACTGGTTCCTCAAATTATAATGATGCGCATCACACAACAGGAAACAGCAAAATATTTTAAGTATACATTCATTCACATAAGCGTATGTCTACTATTCTGGCAAAGCACTGAATCATTACAGTTCTTAAATAAACTTTTTTATTTTGCTCTTTTGCACACAGCCTAAATAGAATTTTGGCTTACATGAGTAACTGCTGCTAATGCACAGCAAGAATACCCTCATACCTGTAGAAATAACATAAACTGTAAGAGGTCAGAAACTTGTTCTTCCCCAGTAGGTGTGCTTTGCTTCCTGTTATATAAGATGTTACTGCTCTACAAGGGTGTACTTTAGTCAAAAGCATTTCTTACCTAAAAACTGGATTTTTTAAATCAAGAATGTTAGAAGATTTAATTCCTGTCTCGTCCACCATAGCCACAATGTGAATATCATAACTTTGTCTGCATAGGAAGAGAAGTATAAAAAAGAGGCAATGGAATTAAAACAACTGTCTTGTGTGAAAAATGCCAGTGTAGTTACTGTCTGAATAATAATCACCTAGTATAGGAAACAAAGAAAATTTATTTACGGTGGGATCAGTGTGATTGTATGATTATTTAATCATCTCAAAAGAAGTAAGATTTGCAAGATGCTTAAGTGATTTTTAAAGTTTGCATCTGGACAACATGATTTTACACTTATAGTATTCAATTTTCTCCTTTTCTGACAGAAACACTATAAATTTCAACTTTAGCAAGTACAAACAGAGTATTATTTCATGATAAAAAATATCTAAGTGGCCAAATGGCATGAGGTTCACTATTGTCATAATCCTGGATTTCACCAGGAAGGATATTTTTCAGCCAGATTTTTGCAAGAAACTGAGTTTATGCAGAAGAGTAAAGAGGACCAATGAAGCACCGGAGAGCATGCCAGTATGCTGAAGGTGACCAAAGCTGGTCCTCCAGCATGGAACAGCAAATGTGGAGTTACACAGAGGTGTTATGAAGAGCCTGAAAGCAGGTTAGTTTTGTGGCAAGACCTGTTAGTACTTATCATTCTCAGTCTAAGAAGGTCACTAGGTTGGTTGTTCTGAGCCATTTTCCACTTACGTATTATGTATTATGTATTGACATACTTATGTATATCATAATGTGCATTATGCATTGACATACTTAAGCAGTAGCTATGCAATCAATGGCATACAGTGGTTTTTTGTATATTAAAATATGAATACATTTTATGTTTAAAAGAGACATATCAAGATCTGTAGTATTTAGAGGATTTTCTAAGGAGAAGGTCTGGAAGTTTGACAAGTCCAAAATCAAGCATCCTTTGCTGATGTGATAAAGAGCCCTGTAAGTATTACTGACAGCTTTGATGCTTTCAGAATCATCTGACTGGTGAGCATGTTTCCCCACCCCCCCAAAAAAAATCACCTTCCTACATGGAGGAGGCTTTGTTTTCTGTTAAAACTACACATACCCATAAGCAAACCAGGCTGCAACTTGTGTGACCTGATCATTTAAGAATTATTTTCAAAACAAAGATTAGGGGTGGAGTTACCAGCATTTGGCTAACAGGAGGTTCATCAGAGATGTCTGGGGAGGAAATATGCCCTTCCAAAAGCAGCCATCTTCATTAGCCTCAGTGAAAGGACAACACCACATGGAAAGCACTATTCTTAAACAGGACAGTGCATCCATAAAAAATATATTAAAAATAAATAAAAATATATATATATATTTTCAGAATTAAAAATGTAATGGATTTGGGGTCAGCCCCACTTCTCCCTGTCTCCTTGTCTTGCTCAGAGACAAGGAATGCTGGGGCTTCAGGCAAACCACCAGGCTGGTTACCAAGACATGGCCAGACCAAGGCCATGGTAAATGTCTGGCCACTAGCAGGTCAAGGTACGGAAAATGTCTGGACATGACCCAGAAAACTGCTGTGTGTGAAAGGTAGCAGAGTAGAAAGCTGACCAAATCTGCAAGTGGCATTGTGAGGGAAGGCAGGATGTGACACATGGTTAAGGAGAAGGCATGTGAGAAAGTACCTCACAGGTAACTCTCGTGGAAAATTGAGACTTTTTGGTGAGCATAGTCTCATAGGTTAAAATCGCCTAGGTAACAGTATCAGTGATACCATATAAATTGGTTATGGTACCAGAAATAGCAAATGTGGGTACTGGCACACACAAAATTAACTGGTATCTTTTGGTACTTCTAACAAGAACAACCATGCTACAAAATCTACTTGTGAAGCTTTTACACTTACCGCTTATTGGCAACAAGTAAGACTTTCCCTGAGAGAGATTCCCCCTCTTTAACAAAGAGAGGTGTCTGAAGAAGGCAGCGTACTTGATACCAATGAGTGAGAGGTTCTGTCGGTGCAGTGGACAACCAAACAGTTACCCTGAAACAAACAAGAATAACTCTCTAGACTTTTTCCTGTCTTCTGCTTTTGGAAACAACTTTAAGTTGTAAGACTTTTATATACATGAGGCCTCAAGTGGTTCTAATAAACTTTAAACTGCCTTCAAATGAAGTGGCAAAGTGACCCTACCCTATGTTGGGAAATCAATATAATTTTCTTCCTTTATCTATATTGTGCCTGTCACCACCAGATTTGCATGCCTAAGCCGGTTATGGAGATACAAAAAAGAGATACTTCATACTCCTGTTTTGTTTTCTTTCCACACTACCAGTATAGAGAATATTAATTTCTCTCTCCTCTTACTACAACAGACAATTCCAACAAATTACAGGAAATTAAGATTTGTCCTGAATGTAGCAATGCAATTCTTCACAGTGGAAGTTTCATCCTTAAACAACACTCTCCAAGAAGGTCCTATACCTAGTTTTCAGTTGCAAAATATATTTCAATAATATATTGAATGAGGGCATAGGTGCAGAGAAAGGGATAACATGGGTAATATCATGAGACCGATCCACTGAGATTTCAGGAGCTAAAACAAAGAACTTCCAGAGTTGTAGGAATGTTAGAGAGTGGCTGATTAAGCAATTGCCTATTCCAAAATGGAAGTTTTCTCCGTGGAGGATTTCAGTCAGTTTCTACAAGTCTGCAATTTTGTCTACTGTTGCAACTGATGTGAAGCTTTTGGTTCCTTTTTTAAGATTAAAAATTTTACTAACAGCTGTTACAGTAAATACAAATGCAGATATATCCATTTTTGTTCAATGGATACATGATTCCGAATTCTTGACAATCCTCATTTCAAAGATTAATAAAAGGCATTTATCAACATGAATAAATAGAAATGCATTTTGCAATATATTGCAAAAAATCACCTTATCTAAAACTAGATCAATTTAACTGGGAAATCAACAAATCTTATCTAAGAGCTAAATACAATAGCTGAGATCTATGCATTGAATACCTGAAGAAGTTTATCTAATTTTCACCCATTCACTACACGAGATGAATCCCCCCATTTTGAAATAAATGCCTGGTGCTGCAGTGAAAAAATCACCTATCCAAGCCTGGCAAAATTTTCTCTGTTTCCATTTTGTTGGTTGGAACATACAATCTACTCTCCTTTTTGCCCATGAACAAGACCAGCCCAATTGAGAAAATTCAGCTTATGTTCAAATGCTGCTGCTTTATTTGCAATGTAAACCAGAAAGTTATGTAATATTAAAAAGAATCAATACTGTGTGGAATAGTATATTTAACCCTCAACAATGCCTGGATGTGGTCTACCACAGATTATGTGCGCCCTAATCAACATGGGAAGCAAGATCACCACCATCTTGTCATACTGTTAGCACTAGGTTATTACGTTTCTTATTACCTCTACAAGGCATCATTTCTTTAATATGAAGGAATTACAAACAAGGTTAGCACCAGAGGAAGGCCTAATTCTGGAACACTTTGTATGAAAGACATGATATCCCCCTCTGTGGTTAGTATTTCATAGGAAGAAGGGAAAAGTACTTACAATGATCCTACAAATGCCACATCAAACCAGAATGCCAAGCCGTGGATTAATCCAGAGTGTGTCATTTGGAAAACAAAAGGGATTTCCACTCTGCAAGAGAAAAAACAATATGCTGCCAAAGTAATTTTCAAGAAGTACTGGAAATTCCACCAGAAACTTACCTTGTACTAATTTATGTATTTCTATTCTCATTCATTAGTTTATGTCTCAATTTTCTGTGAATTTAAAATGATATGTTCTTTTTCTCTGTATCAATAGAATTAACCAATAGCACTGACTCAGGTGTTAATTTTTTGCGTGCCTTAATAGTAGAATCAAACATGCTACTACACAGGTGTTAACGCATCATTTATGGCAACACTGCAGTCTGCTACAAATGTAGGGGTTCAGTTCTTCTAGTGGAAAATTTCCCATTCCCAGTGAAGGACTTGGATTTAGTTTAAATACTATTTTGAAAGGAAAATGTTCCATTAAAAATTTAATGGACATGACTACTACTGGAACCAGAAGGAAAAATTCAGCCACTTGCGCAAGAGCTGGAATATTTTCACTTGCAAAAGAACTATTACTGGCTATGTAGTTGAACCCAAATCTCATCCAATCTTGTTGAAATAGATAATAAAATTAGCATTCAGGTAACATATTAGTTCGGAGACCCACTGAAGGAAGTCAACACTAGACAGATAAAACTGGAAAGCAATTCTTCAGTTGTTTCCACCATATTAGAGCAATTCTCTCACTAGACCATGTTATTTACACAATTAATTCTGAGTCATGTTGAAGCAAGGGTTCAGAATTTTGAAGATGGCCTGTGATATTTCCCTCTTATGACAGTGTCGTGCAAGGACTTGAGGTACCCCCTCAAGTTCTCCCATATGGTACATTTTATTTCACAGATGTACTGAGAGGGAGGCTTCTCTGGTGTCATTCTGGGAAGCAAGGAGTGCAGGCTTCTTCACAGATAAGGTTTGCCGACTAAAGTTTTGAAGGAGCTCTGGAGGGAAGTGAAGAGGTACAGCTGATTCCTGTTAAACTGGAGAATGCTGGCCTTTTTTTTTAAAAAAAAAAAAAAACAAAAGATGCACAAGCGTCCAGCAAGGCAGCTTATGATGACACCATTTGACAAGCTCTTTTAGGGTGCCTTCACAGAAAGCCAAAAATTGCCTTGTAACTATGTTTTAATGTGCCCCAACATAAAATGCTAAGAACTAAACACTGTCCTCCAGATTTTGTCCCTTTCAGAAGGAAGATTTTGTGTACCAACTTCTGTGTTTTACAGGCTCACCAACAAGCTTCTCTGCTAATCCTAGACAAAATCATGCAAATGAATGAGCGGGTCCATTACAAGTGGTGTACTTATCATTCTGGCATGTCACTTTCCCTCCAGCACATCCACTGTCAGAGCCTCCTCTGTTTCTGAGCACCAGTGACCGACAGCCAGTTACAAAAACGAAAGATTGAGAGTGAGCTTCTGGTATCTGCTGACCTGTGCAAATCTTCCTCAGCAGCTTCCAGGAAGTTAACAGTGTACTTCACTGTCTGGGCCATCAGAATTCTGGTGTCAAAAGTATCCTACATGAGTTAAGAAAAAAACAACAAAGTTGCAAATGTTACCATTCTGTCTTGTCAACATATAAACTTGTTTTCTGTTAAAAAAAAAAAGGGGGTGGGAGGGAAGAAGATAAAAATCAACCTTCACCACAATTAACTTATTTGAAATGTTTCCATTTTTTAGCATCCCTTAGAACACTGTTAAATTTTGCAACATTATCAGGATTTAATGTATCTGATAGCTCACATACCTATCAAAGGCTGTTTTATTCAACCTAGAAACAATAAAACTCTTTCAGAAACTGATCACATGCTAAAAAATAGGTGGGTTTATTATATTATTTTTTTAAGTTACACACATTTTAATATGCTTTCTGCACTGCACAGTTGAGTAAACTGAACTAAGAACTTAGCTGAACTAAGTATGGAAATACTTGAAAATTAAATTATTAACAGTAGGAAGCAAATTTACTTAATACAGATTGTCCTCTAGAAAAAATCTAGAAGTCAGTCAGCAAACAAAAACCTTTCCCTTGATTTTTCTTTCTTTGATCACATGTACTAATCTTAATCTATCACTCTTCACAAACTCTGTCTTAAGTAAAGCATTCTTAACATAAAGGCTTCTACCACATCTCCTCCAGTGAACCCATCTAAGAACTAAAACCTACCTACAGAGTAAGCCAGGAGTTACATGATTGTTTTTAAAGAAATATCAACTAATGTGGCTTTTATTGGACACTGCATTTCTGGTATTCAAGGTAGGAGAATCTCAGCTGAGAAACAAAAGCCAAATATGTACTTCATATATGGTGCAGTTATGTGCCACAGGCCTACATATTACTCCATTCTTGTCTTAGTTTGACTGACAGCCAGAGAGCCAGCACTGAGAATGACCATGCCATAGTCAAAGATATGGCTTAAATTTATGAAGACAAGTCAGTTTTCTCTTATCTATTTTGAGCACCAGAAGCAGTCAAATGCAAAAGGTCACATCAGTAGTCTAATGGTCTTTCCAGATTTCTGGACAGGATTTAAGGTATCTATGTGATAGCAGCTACACTGCTATGACTACTTAAACTAGTTAGCCTAATGCTAGCCTAGATATGCTAGCTAGATGTGTTGTAATAAAATTTCTGAGAGTGAATGTTTTCACTGCACCTACACTGAAGCATTATACTGGGGCAGGGGTGGATTTTAAAGATTTTTCACCAGAGGTGAGAAGGATTCATCCCTCATTCTTTCTACCTAGCTATCACCTAGACTTTTACTAAAAAGAAGGAGAAGGGCAGGTGCTAGATCCATAGAGATTTAATCTAGCATCATTAAATATGTACAGATTTACATATTTAATACGTAAATATTAAACATTAAATATTTACATATTCAAGCCAAGATCTAATATCAAACATTTAATAGTTGCATATTGAATATGTAAATATCCAATAAACTATGGATATTTACATATTTAAAAAAAGGTTGTTTCATAATACCAAAACCTGTTTGCTTGCCTGCATTCTCTTTTTTTTTAATTTGTGGATCAGAGTTGGGAAGGGAAGAATCAAGGTCAAGTCACTTGTTTAAGTGACTGGAAACACTGAGGGAGGCTAGTTGCATGTTAGGAAGAGAATTGTTCACATGCTGTAGCTTCCTAATATGCACAAAACTCTAGATATTTGTTACTACAGCAAAACCAGGAATATTACATATAGTATTTAGCCTTTTACAGCAGCTCTGTTTACACTTGCATGCTCCTGGCTGTCAACTCAACTCAGAGCCACAGAGATCTGTCAAACAAGGAGGCTATTGTATCTGTAGGATTTAGTGGAGGCGACAAGATAGGGAGAAGCCAAACCACAAAAAAATAACCCCCAGACATACAAACCTACCACAATAGGTTGTCGGAAATATTCATCCACAGCTGCAGTGCGCAGACTAGACAGATTGACCCCATAAAAGCATTCTTGGTACCTAGAAACAGTAACACATGTAATGTTTAGGGAAAATGGTTTTTTTGGGTTCCAACCAGAGCCAGCAGAGTAACTGCAAATGGCAGGTGAAGCCTGTTGAAGCCTCTTTTCCTTTCTCCTGTCTCCAAGAGGCCAAATTGCAGCCCTCCTTAGCTTACCTTCCATATAGACATCCTATACAGCACTGAGGTGACATGATCCCATCAAATGAATATACAGAGACATTTCACAGTATGCTTCTGAATGTATCCACACAGCAAGCAGAGAATAGGGATCAGGGCTAAAGCATTTTAAGCTACTTCTGTAATCTTGAGCTATTGCAGAATCAGGAGTGGACCTTGTATAAATCAAAATAATGACAAGGACACCCACATTACAGGTCTTCCTTTTTGTTGAGGAAAATAAATCCTATACTATCCCTGAGGGACACCACTCGTTACTGGTCTCCAGCTGGAATGGCTATATAGGTAAGGATTTATTACACATAAAACACATCCTCTGTTCCAAGTAACAAAGCTGGATAATGAATAAAACCTGTTTCTTGAGGCCTGGAATTTGAAGCGGAGGACATCACAGGCTGTTACCAATTAGTTCCTGACAGTTTAACGCAAACCCCAAGAAAGCCCTGAGGAAGTGTTTTGTCTGAAATAGGACTTTTGTAGCTCTGGATCTATCAGGGTACCCAGACCATTTAGTATTAAGAATGTGAATGCCCTAGAGTGGTGCAGATGCAGGACGACTTGCACTCTTACTCAGAACATTGTGATCCCGTATTTGGTTGAAGACATTAGAAGCACTGATTTGTTGGTCTTTAAAGCACTTAATAACCTCCAGGATATTTAATCTTCTTGCACTATCAATGACCTGGCCACATATCCATACAAAATTACAACTACGTGGACTGATTGGAGGACTGATACTATAGCCCTCGGCTCAGGAGACATGTCATGTATATAAGTAAAAATAACAGGATCTTAGGGAAGACCAGAATGACAGTTGAGATGCAAAAACTTATCAGAATTTAATTCTACCTTCTTTTCTTTTTTCATTTTCTTAACACAGAGAACTACTGTTGCATTTTTTTGTGATTGTAAACATACAATGCAAACATTTCATAGCTGGCTCAACTACACAATGAGACAAACAACCATAAACTGGCTGTATAAAGTAACATTGCCAGCAAAGGATTCAGCATGTAAATTACTCAAATTTCTCTCACTCCTTTAATCACTGTAGAAATAGTAAGATCTTGTCATAGCTCTACTTCAGAGACAGCCAGAAGAAATCTTGTAAGTATAAGCAGTTATATCATACCCTGGTGCCCAGGACACTTGAGCATGGAAGAAAACTGTCTTTAATTTAAGAAATCAAGAAATAGGTTGATGTACACCAGTTAATGTTCACATTAATTCCACATCACAAGCTGAAAGAATAGTTGGAAGACAGCAGTTGCAATCTTCCAGAAGATTTAAAATAGTTAACCCAGGAGTTCCACAGTACCTTTTATACAAAACCTTTTAATAATGATCTATAAATTAACTGATATGTATCACATGAAGAACTAAAGAAGTTTACAAATAAATGTGCCCTTTGCTGAAATGGAATAATCTCACATTATTCCACAATAAACACAATTAAACACAATATAGCACAGCAACAGCCCAACAGCGGATAGTAGCAGGAGGACACTCCAAGACAAAAGGAGTACAACTCCTAGTTAAAGCTGCATGAAAAAATTTGGTGGACAGAATATAACTACTAAATTGGAATTTGTTCAGGACTTGGGAATTAATACTTATTCTCTGGGAAGATTGCCACAGAATTTTTCCTGCGCTTATGCACCTGGGACTTCAGGCAATGATCACCATCTGTAGCATAAAACATTTTGGTATAGCAAAGGAAACACTAGCATCTAATTCACATTCATCTTTCAAAATAAGATCAAGTCAGCTGTAGCCCTTCTCAGAGATCCTTCAGACTTGCACAATAAACAGCATGACTTTAGGCCAGAGTAACAGTGAACACAGAAAACATAAAAGCATTCTCTTTCAATGATGACAGTTTATGCTTAATCAAAGAACTGATTTAATTTTTAACCTCTACTGAATCTTTGATAAAAATAAAAAAAAAAAAATAGTCATTACCAAAAATTGGCTCTGGAGAAATGTTCCATGTATAGCTGCTCATCAGAAAAAGGAGCCAAATGAATGTCGCTGAATGTTGGGAACATCATTCCTAGTACACAGAAGACAACATACAGTAGTAAGCCAAGTGCTCAAGAAGTGTTTGGACTATGCCTTTAAATAAATGGTTTAATGTTAAGGTTGCTCTTTGTGAAGTAAGGAGTTGGCCTTGCTGATCCTTGGGAGGCCCTTCCAACTCAGGATATTCTGTAATTGTGTAGTCCCACAGACATCTCTACAGGGATGTCTTCACTAGCAGGAAACCACTAGTTCAGAAGCAGCAATTTTCATACACTTCAGATACCTTAACATTTAGTTTTATTAATATATGGGTTACTGAAATGTGAATATGCTAAAGCAGTTAGTAAAAAAACAAATATTGAACAATGTATAGAAGAGACCAGAGTATTTCATAAAGTTCTAACAATTTTATGGTCCTATTTCAAATATTTGAATTATTTAGCTTCCTTCAAATGAAGTGAAATGCCTTCTCAACACTCTGCAGTGGAGTTTTAGCACCTTCTTTGCTTATAGCTAACCTAGTAAGGATAACATCTGTGTGAAAGATTTGCATTAAAGGTTGGACTTGAATTAAAGTGCAGGGTATGATTTTAGTCAAATTTGGAAGAACTGCCATTAATGAATGAAGTAGTTATATGCACTTTACTCTTAAGACTTTTATCTGAGAAACTCATAGCACTTCAGAGTAAACACTGAAAATTTTACAGACACAAAAATGTATATTACACCCTTTTTTATTAATTTTTGTTTTAAAGATGCTGATGTTGAGAAACTAAATTTTATTTTCATACAGTGGCAAATTAGTAATGGAGCAGGGAGTGAAATCCTGATCTACTACATTCTAATGGATTGGGAAACCAGAGGAATTGCCTTCCATTATTTTCTGCATAAGACTGCCTAGCAGCTTAAATGACAGCTTTTGTATTCTATTGTGCATGTGTCAATGGAAGCAGGAAATAAAGCGTGGTCATTTTGAACTACACTTCAGCATACTGCTTCACCCTTTCAAAATCTGTTATAGAATACAGTGCATAGTTGAAGAGGAGGATAGGTAAAGAAGGGGAAGGAAAAGGAAGCAGTCTGCCTTTTGTAAGTACATCATGTCGGAAGAGTCCACAGAAATTTAAATAAAGAACAACACCCACTCGCAAAACAGGCATGTTTTTTTTAAACTGGCTGTGGGAAGAATATTAACAAGTTCACAGAGAATTTAGGACAGAAAGTTTCCAAACCTAACAGGTACTAAATATTAGAAACTGACTCAAAATGTCATAATTTCAGCTCACTTAGACAATCATTAAGTTTAATACTGACCACATAAGGTGATTCATCACCATGAGTGAGCAATCAGAAAGCTAGACACATATCTTTAAAAGTAGTCACTCATTTAAAACTAAAAATGAGCTGCTTCCTGATAAGTTTGCAGAAGCCCTCCTCTGAAACTGAACTCTAAATGGGAGACTTAAGATCAGTGGCTGACTTGAAAAATACAACCCAAATGTGGTTTGTGAGCAAATTCATTAGCTTCCTGCACTGAGGTACAGATTCAGCCCATGCTTCAAAAATTCCATGCTGCAGTAATTTTGCTTGAGAAAGGTTTCTTAAATAAGTCATTTAAAGAGATATTTCATTGTTCATTTTTAGCAGTTCATGTAGATTTATCATTCAGCAATTGGATGTTCAGATTTGCCTCTCAAAGAAAATTCACATGAGGCCCTGGAATTTACAGATTCCTTTCAAAACTCCTCCAGATACTGGAGGGATGAAATACAGAGCACTGAACACTATGAATCCCTCACATTGTTCAAAAGGTAACATCCAAGTATTAGAATAAGGCATCCGGGAAAAGCCCAGTGAAAGGATATCAAAATAACTTGAACTTTCCCCAAAACACCAAAATCCTATTTGACCATTCCACTTTCAGCTTGATTCCACCGGCTGGCAGTTGAGGCTAGTGTGCTATTATCTATTGCGATATGTTGTAACAGAAATGCTATCATAGTGTATATAACAGCAGGTTAAGGTTAAAACACAAGCAGAACTCAGCACTGCAATAGCAGCATGCTCCAAAACTTTTTCCACCGTGAAACAGCAAGAAGTCACAGCATAGTACAATAGCAGTTGTGGCTTCATCATTCTATTAATTTCCCTGGGCCCCCTAGATATTGGTGTTAAAGCTAGAATGAGGGTATAAAACCAGACAATCCTGGACTACCAATTCAAGTATTTTTTTTATTTTTTTCAGAAGCTTTTTATTTTTCTTTCTCTATGCAGGGTATAACTTGGTGACACACTCACCACGTGTCTTCAACCATTTTTTGGAATGGAGGTAAGTTTCCAACATCCGTTCATTGAACAACATATAACCCATCGGTTCAGAAATTACCACATCAACATTCTCAGGCAGAGAGATCTCCTCAATTTTTCCAGACAGAACTACGATCTTGTCAGAAAGGTTGTTACTTCTCACCAACAGCTGAAGGAAAAACAAAAGCATACAGCAAGTTTTGACTCTCTTGATCATCAGAATATATATCAGAGGTCTTTAACTAGCATTAAACCCCTTATAGCATAAACCAACTACCTCAGTCTGTTAATCAAAATAAAATAGAAATATTTTTCCTTCCTACATCAAAATTTCTAAGACTGGAGCTCACTGGAGCAAACTCAAAGAAATACATTGTGTGGAATCAGCAAGTGATAGTACAAGTACTGTTGTCCTGCAAGAGATGACAGCAATCAGTATCTACAAGAAAAAAACTGTCTACCAGGAAAAGGTGGGTCTTTTAATTCAATACAAAAGATTACAAAGAAAGGATCTTCACAAGTCTCTAAATTTAGAAATACTGTTCTTGAATAAGTTACATAGCCATGAAAGGATGAAGAAACTCAAGAGCTGAAAAGTTTGCAGTGAGTATTTTCTAAGCTTAAATGGAGCATAGCACTATATTCACATGAACACATCTGAATGTGTTAGTACTTAAAGCTGAGATACTGGAGATTTATTCACTTGTATAGGCATAGTGAAACTTAGGGAAAAATGTTTAATCAATAGCAGAAATGGACCTAAAATTTTATGTTTGATACAGCAAGTTAAGTCTAAGAAAAAGAACAACTTTTTCAAAGCCTCTACATATGTGCACATGGATGCATATCCTATGTAGCTGCACTGCGTTCAGACATATGGGGAAGTATCTAAGCCTCTTGCTTTTAAATAACAGCAGAATCTGGGTTCTTTTGGGACAAACTTATACAGAAGCAATTATTTCACAGTAATCTGAGGTGTCTAATCTGCTGGGAGATTCTATAAAGTGAAGCATCCTTTGCAACAACACAGTAGGAGATTTGTATTGATGTCCAGTAAGTAATAAAAAACTCCTTCACAGTTGTACTTGCATTGATATAATTGTATCATCAATGCAAGTGTATATAATTACTTCAGCAAACCTTTTCCAAAACAGACTGGGCTTTACGTAACAGCAATGATACTTATGACTCGTTCTAACCAGAGAAAGACTGATGTTGTTATTGGCTAATCCACTGATATGTGAATATGCTAAAGAAGTTAATAAAAAAATCAACTCAGAACAATATATAGAAGAGACCAGTATGCTTCATGAAGTCCTAACGATTTTATGGTTCTATATTAAATATCTGAATTACTTAGCTTCCTTCAAATGAAGTGAAAGGCTAGCTATTAAGTACCTTCTCCACACTCACTAGTGGAATTTTAACGCCTTCTTGGCTCATAGTTAACATAGTAGGTATAACATCTGTGTGAAGAATTTGCATTACAGCTAGAATAATTGATACAATTCATGATTTCCAGCCATAACTTGCTAATATAAGCCATATGTTAATATGGTAATAAAACTACTAAACAAAACAAAGATCATTGTACACTAGCATGCTATCAATTAGGTAAATAACCTTTCTGCTTCTTTCACTGACAAGTGTTTGTATTCATTTCTAATAACAGGTTGACAGATTTTATTTTAAAGTTCTTTAGACCAGAGGCTATGTGAGCAGACACATGATGTAGTTTCATTTTGGAAACTAAATGACTGTTTTGCTCACAGATGAACTCCAAATCTAAAAATAACTAACTGAAATAATACCTCTGTGGCAGCATGGACATACAAAGGAGAGAAGCCTAAGTCATTTCAGACCCTCACAGACTACGCAGATACCTCACAGTTTGCTAGGTGGCAGCAGATCATTACAGTATCTCATGCACTGGTGATGATTATATTATGATAATTTTTGCTGGAAATAATAGCATGGGGACAGATAGAAATTGCTATTCTATATTATTATTATTATTATTATTACTATCATTATTACACAACTTTAAAAAGTTATCAATGTTT